>VWYH01006511.1:0-163774 GCA_013399365.1 Pampusana beccarii | reverse complement strand
ATCCCTTCCCTTCCCTTCCCTTCCTCCAAAACACCATGTTATAATTAAACATAATGCCATTATGTGTCTGTATATGTGAGAAATTGCAGTTATACCACTAGCCTTCGTTTAGGCATTTTCCAACTTCCACTGTTGAATTTTCAGCCTTAATATTGCTTTTCTGTACTCATTGATATGTTGAATTTATTGTTTTATGGCTTAATTGTTATGAATTGAGAATTTCCGGAGTATTAAAGCCAAACAGAGCAGTAGAATAACCCATTTAATATATTATAAATAAAACAATAACCACTATAAACTAATTCTTTAATTTAATCAATGTTTCCATAAAGTGTCCGTACAGAAGTCTTTACTACAAGACATTTTAAATTCACAGCTTTTATATGGAAAATAAGTGGCATTCAAATAGTTTTGCTCATATTCATGCATATAATAATGTCTTTGTTTTTATCGACACTACAAGCTTTCCTGTTTTTCATGGTTTCAGTTTCTTCATGGTACAACGAATAGATGTTCCATGAAAATTATGTTAAAATAACAGAGGAATGCCCATGAATATTCATAGGACTAATTATTATTCTTGTTTCTTGATTGGGAGGGAACATGGGAAAACTTGTACATGCAGAAAATGAGGTAGAGGGGTTTAGAAGAAGGAATTTGTGTATTTTGAGTGTAGTTTTCAACACTTAAATTTATGTTCAGGATCAGCTTTTAGCAAAAAAATGCCAGTTATTTTGAAGGGCGTGGGGGCAGTGGGGAAAGAACAAAAAGCCCGTCAACAAAAAATACCTGATATATCATTCAGATAAAATGAAAGAATTACGAGAATATAATAACTCCTTAGAAAACACAAAATAGTATTATAATGTTCCTGAATGGCTGTGATCTTCCTTCCTTGTCTGATTCACCACAATGGCCTTCAAAAAGTGCTGAGGTCAGCCAAGAAACTACAGAAAAACAAACAAACAAGCAAGCAAAAAAAAAAACAGAAAGAAAAAATAGATTCAGTCAAGTGCTAAAATAGCATAGGAAGCGCAGTTCTGATCTGCATGAGGAAAAGGGATCTGTGCAGCTTCACAGGCACTCATGCAACACCTTCCCCATTTGGATGGTTTCCACACAACGGATAGATCCAAATTTCAGTCCTATCTGCTGGGTATGCACCCAGGTGGTGTCCTAGCAGTCCTTCAGGATGAGACCTGGCTACATGTTATACTCCCACATGGGTTAACTTCTTTTGGAAGGAAAACAAAACATCCTGGCAGGGCGACTGCTTGTATACAATCCCTTTATTAAATGACAAGAGGAAAAAGACTATGAAGCATACTGTGCAGCATACTCGCCCTGCCCCATAGACAGTCCCATTGTGCAGGACAGAGCTAACAAAGATATAAACTTTTTTTTTCCCTTGTACAACAGAATACCAGGCAAGTGTAACAGCCTTTACAAAAAAGAATCAATAAAATTCCCTACATTAACACATTCATGTGTGTGTAATTAATCGGGTACATGGAAAAATGTTGTGTTTATGTACATACATTTAATCTTCTTCCTTTATGGGTTCTTGTTGGCCAAGGATTAAAATATTTTCTATAAAAAATCTCTAAAAAATAATGAAAAAATAGTTGATGAAGAAATAAAATGAAGATAATTCATTTCTTATAAAAGATATATACAGATTGTAGTTTTCAACATAAAAAATTCACCTTTGCCACAAGATATATCAGTGATCAGCAGGCTTTAATATACATTTTTGAAGTGATTGTGCATCATTGTTGCTGTTGCTAGGCAAGCATTCCCAGTCTTATTTCTGTAGCAATTCTATAGCAAGAGTTTTTCTTAACTCTTTTATCTACTAGAAAGTGGAACGATCTTTTAAGACATCTGAAGACATCTTAATTGTCAATGCCCTAGGACAGGTATTTGCTTACACTCTTATAGAACGACATCACAGAATCAACATTATCCACCGTCAACGTCCTTAGTTCTATGGTAATGTAATATCAGCCTAATTTTCTAGTTTCTTGCACCTCGCATTATCACTGACATGACAGAAATGGAGTGCAAAATGCTAGTGGGTCAGAATTTTAGGATGTGGTTTGTCTGATGTAATTTAGGCATCTGCATTTGAGTTCATCACTGTAGGTTTCCTTTAGACCCAATGAAAGAAACAGGTATTTTGAAGAGGAAATTATTCTTATTTGGAAGTAGGCTTCTATATTTGTTCAGATTATTTTGTCGTAAAACTACACTTCCACCAACTGTGCAGAAATGTACAGATTGTATTAGGATGACCAGCCCATATATGGACATCAACACAAAATGACTCCCAGTAGATGAGGTGTAGCCTATCTAGACTCCCTTTATGGAAAGACATTACATGTCAAGGGGATGATTCATCTTAACTTAAAGTAGGCATTCAGAACAGATGAATACATGAATCAGACTTCTGGTTTTCTATATGGTTTTCTCTAAGTGAATTCTAAAAATATCCCCCAGGTGGAAATTATTATACCAATTTTCCATGTGGCTAAGTAGTGGTGAAAAAGCAGATATGAGAAAATTGTATGCAAACACTGAATATCAGTTCTTTTTCAACTTCTCAACTTTAATAATGGTTTTTTGTTGGTGGTGGTTTTGTTTGTTTGTTTGTTTGTTTGTTTACGTATATGTAAAAAAATATGTAATTATTTACTAATTCAATGGGTTAGGGTTTTCTTCATGCATGCATTCGTAAGTCTTTCAATCAGTTATTAGCACAATCTTTCTTAATTATGTGCTAACTAATCATCTGTTACTCAACCCTACACTTAATAAGTCAAACAAACTAATTAGCAGTAATAAAGTATAGAATTTGCAAGATGAAGCAGAGTCCTAGTTTTATTATTAACAGAAATGTATGGATATTTATATTTAACTTTCAGGATCAGATACAGCCTTGACTGACTTTCTACTATGGCTCATAACAAATGTTGCTGTTATTTATTTGTAATGTCAAGTGGCAACTTTGTCGAATATTCATTATCCACATTTCGTTGTCTTTAGCTTATCATGGCTGGATTCAAGGTACATTGTAGTCCTTCTGCCTAGCTAGTCTCTAGCTAAATTGAGAACATATGAAGAATGCCTCATTGCCTGCACTTACAATCTCAATTCTTTCATTTGAATGAGTACAGTTAATCAGAAGGTTCCTAGGAACCATATTTGCTGTGGCAGCTTGCTCCTTCTACTCAGCGCTAGCTATGAGAAGTGACAAATTACTCATAAAAAAATACACGTATTTAAAAAATTATTTTCTCACTCCTTTTTCACCTGAAGATGAATCTCTGTACCGATATGAGCAAGATAAAAAAAGAAAAAAAAAAATTACCTGTAAAGAAATTTCAGCCTCACTTTGCAAACTGGAAAATAGACAGACTCAAAATACTGGGAAAAATCGGTTTCCACAAAACCACATTACAAAGCAGGGACAAATATAGCAATATAACACAGGGACAGCCAAGTTAAGCCTACTGGTCAACTAAGCCTCTTCCTTCTTCTCCATTACCAACCAGGGAAGACCAATGATTGCCAAGGAATTATCTCCTTCTTCACTTCTGTTAAAGTACAGTAATAGTTCCAGTCACTTGTAGGAGTAAAGACCTAGAACAACTAGGTGTGTTCCACCCTACTTCTTTGACCTTGAGAACTGTGATGTAATGTAATTAAAAGATGAGGAAGAAAATAATTTAGTCTCTTTCAATTAATGCCATTAATTTTGTTGGAAGCAGAGTAAATTGCATTTATATTTGTAAGTATCCTGTTTGAACTTTTCCTCTGGGTTTTTATGTCTTTTGTTTGTTTGTTTCATTTGTTTTTTGTTTTTGTTTCTGGAAAGTTACATGGAAAAGACATCACTGGCAACAGTTTAGCCAGTTATTCTGCGTAATTTACAGAAAAGTGTGTTTCATTTACACGGGTATCTTTCTCTTGCTGTGAATGGGCACCAGATTAACAAGGGGAAATGATAAGAAGCTCTTATCTGTATGCATACAGAAATGTAAGAAATGAAGCCACAGCTCTTCAGGAAGATCACAAATTAATTTATTGATCCCAAAGACATTAGAGAAAAGTGGTGCAATTTATGCCTTCTTTCTTTCTTTTCTTAATTACTTTAATATAACTTCATTTATTCAATAGATTTTAGCTTTTTTTTTTTTTTTTTTTAACTTTTGGACATTCATAGGTACCTCCTTGCAAACTATGGAATGAAGTCCAATTTCTTAATCAAAGGCTAAGAAAGTCATTGAACCTGAAAATACATTCTCACTATTAGCCTGGAGTACACAGGGCATGTAGCAAGAACACTACTGCCTTTTTCATAAGCTGCTTATTCAACAAGAGAACATGACACAGCTGTCCATACTGGAAGTTATCTAAATTGAGAAGAAACAGGAATCAGCTTCACATACGGAACAGTAATCTCATATTTAGAGTTATTACTGGATGATTTAAGGAGCTCTCCTGCTCTTAATTTAACATATTCATTGTTTCGAATCATGGGTACCTTATTTAGCACTGTGAATTCCACCCCTTTAGTATGATACCTAAAATTTACATATGATGATACTGACCATTGTAATTCCTGACTCTACTTATGAATATAGGCTTGACAAACTAAAATAAAACTCATCAAGAAAAACTAAATCAGTATCACACAGTATCCGGTAGCAGGTACTAGTAGCTATTTCAATCTTAACGAGACGTCTCAGGTTTGGAAATTGATTTTATTTTGGGCTATGAAAACACATGCCTTCCTTATCTTGTCTTAAATCATATATCTGTTTCTATAGTGTTTTGTATCATCTGCATGACAGTATAGCTTTGTTCTCAATTTTTATATTTTTTACACTGGGGAATGCAAACAAGAATATTGTAAGACATTCCTTAAACATTTATCTGTACTGATTGAAAAGAAGCACCATATTCCTGTAGAGAAACTGCAGAAAGGTGCACTAAATTTATTTCTATGATCCCTAAAATTATACATAGTAGTTTTATCATACAAAGGTATCCTAATCTAAGGGACAATCTTCTTGTCTTTATAGCTATAAAACTTTACCATGATAGAAGGCAAATGTTAACAGAAATGCAATAGAGGAAGAAGGATGATTCGATCTATCTTTCCCACTCAACATCTGCATGCTTCTTATAATATCTGAAGTTCTATCTATGTCTATTGTGGCCTTTGCACCTCCAACAACTTACATGACCAAATGCCTCCAAATCCAACTGTGATGCCCCTCTTGCTTCAGAGATGTCTGCCCTTATTAGTTCTAAAGCCACTCCACCAGTATTTCAGGAAAATAATTCTGTGTTAGACAAAACTTTCCTGCTATTTCCCCCCTTCCAGAACATACAGCATTTCCTCAGTAGAGGGGAATATACATCTTAAAAGTAGTTTAATTAGTAGTATAAATGCTCTCATCTCTTTTTTATGTACCCTGTCCCAGCTGAGCTATAAAAACATGTGCCTTGCTCTATACTCAAACATATACAGTGATACAGTTCATTTAGTAAGCTAAGAATGTGAAAAGTGTACTTTAATATAGCCATGGATAGAGGTACACACCAAAGAATGTAGACTGGGAGTCTGTTGCTTGCATTACAGTGACAACACGGATGGACATCACAGTGAATGAAAAAAAAACAAGTTATTGTGTGGATATATAGGTGGGAAGTCAAAATACAAAGGTGTTTCTACTTCTATATGCAATACATGTGTTACAATCTGTACCAACATTTTAAAATGTTGAAAAATTAGAGGAAAAGTTGGAGAATGAAGCCATATAAATTATTTAGAGACTAGAGAAAATGTCTCGCAGTAGGACCATTAAAAAGTTCAATCTATTTATCTAATTGAAAGTAGATAGAGAAGTGAATTGATTACAGTGTATAAAAACCTTCAAGCAAAGAAGACTGAACATTGGAACAAGGATTTTGCTCTCTTTTTCCCCTCTTCAGTAAATTTCATATACCTCTGTACTTGTTCACTTTGGGTAAAACTTCTGAACTTTGTGAAATCTATCTTAAAATAATCATTATGAAAGACGATATAATTTTGTGAAATAAGGTTAAACCCTTTATTCTGAGCACTGTGATTTTCCAGAAAGTTTAATATAATCTGAGAAATATATCACTTAAGAATGTCCTGAAACAGACAACATTATTGCTGCTAGCTTGAGACCATCAAGAAAAGAGATTACACATCTTGGTGAAGAATATTTTTGTGATGACTGGAAACTTACATTTTAAAAAAGGGAAGACTCAAAATAGTGAGTTCTGTCTCAAAAAAAAAAAAAAAAGGAAGCAGAATTTGGAACAATATGAACTACTGCAAATGTGAATATTTGCTGAGATGTGGAAATTTGTATGAATGACCTAATTAAAGCAGTTAATATCTCCAAAGGGAGTGCCAGCTCCTAAAGTGCCTTGTCTTCAGCAGGGACCCTGCGAGCCTTGGCTTTTCAGACTTCTATATTGCTGGTTCTGCTGTAGGAAGTGTGGGATCCCTGAGCCCTGCCTGAAGCCTGAAACAGAAGAAATTTCATCTCTCTAGGCCTGAATGAGGAGCCAAGTCCTGGTGAAAGCCAAGTGTCCATAGGAGTAACTTACTCAAGGCAGATTTTAAAGTGTGTCTGTCCTGGCAACACAGATCTGATAAGTGGGCTGGCATGAAAGCAGACATAAATAGTTTGCTTCTTTTGTGAACATCCCACTAGAAGTTTCCCTAGGTTGATGTTTTACGAAATGTTTAGCTGTATTAAAACGCCAATTTTTTTTTTTCACATTACAGTTTTTTTAACAGTTTATTCAAAGATTTATCAGTGTTTTTTCCTCTAAGCCTAACAGTTGATCCTCCCTAGTTCAACAAAGAACAAGGCTCATTTCATTTGAGATATACAAGTTGTTTAAAATGCTATTCCTAGCAGCAAGGAGAGGGGAATCCTTACAACATATTCCAAAGAAGAATGACTGACTTTCTTTAGAGTTCTAACTTTCCTATAGAAAGTAAAAACCTGTCAATTCCTCTTGAGACCCACAGCAAACCAGTCGGAATTTCACCAAGTAATATGACTCCTAATCTTCAAGGCCACAGTGTGGATCTATCCCAGATACAATATAATATGTATTTAAACCTTATAACTTTGATTTTTAAAATAAAAATTATCTAACTCAGCTCCCATTGAGAGGTGTAGCATTGACACAAAACCTACCTTTTGTGCTAAAAATCTTCATTCTAGATCCCTGATGTCAGCTGATACTTGCCATTGAGTGTGCTTGTTAAAGAAGACTGTGAGCAATAACTTGCTAAAGATATATTTGCTCATGATGAGTAGAAGTGAAACAGCTACTACCTCTCCATTCAGTATTTATTAAAAAGTTAAATAGGAAAAATTACAAAGCAAAAAATGCAGTCCTTCATTTTGTGAAGCGGAAAGCAATGTGATTGAGTGATAACAGATGACATAAATTAACTGCACATACTTGAAAGATCCAAGGGAGGTATCAATCTATTGATCTACGCCTATTAATAAAAAAGTTACGAACAAAAGGAGGTTATGTGTTTCATTTGAAAAGCAGCATAGAAGAGAATTAAACCAGTCAAGGCAATAATATACTATTTTTTTTTCTTTTCTACATGTATTGTAGTAAAAAATACAGCAAGATTAATAAATGACAGTGAAAAGCATTTTTATGCCACACCCATTACTTTATTTCATTTTTTATCATTCCTTTTTCTACTATGCAAGGTGTGCATGGTAACACCACCATACCCATATATAAACTACAGATTCATTAACGAATTGTTCACAAAAGCAATCTTGAATAATCTAGAAGGGTCACAGAATGTAGTTATGTCCAAAGAAAAGGCAGTTGGATCTGAAATGGCAAGTAATGCTGCTTCAGAGGTGTAACGAAAGCAATAAATCTGATATCATTTGAGAGCTCTTTCTGAAACCCGAGTAAAAGAGAACCTAATTCAAAGTTTATCTTACAAATATTTTCACTCGCATGTAATGCTCATTAAGAATCCTGAATGACAAGATTAAATCGATTCCACACTAAAATTCTATGATCCTTTGCAAAGCTAATGTAATGATACCATATTATTCAGATTTTTGGGCACCATTAACATGATAATTAAAATGGAACACATGTATTTTCTAGGTTGTATTTTTAACTGCAGGAAAACCTACTAAAATTATAGTTTCAGGAAGTGAAAGATGCTTCTGTAATATAACTGCAGAATGTTGATTTTCATTCCAAAACAGTTTACCACTTCTAATGTCCAATTTACTGAGTCTTTTTACAGTGGATGTAACATTAACCACAGTCTACATTGTTTTGCTCAAAGTTGCAAGAATGTTGCTCAATTGACATGCCAAAAATCTACAAGTGTCCCATGTGACTACATAATACAATAGCCAAGGACCACATTAGATCATTGTTTAGCGCTACTAGACAATTTAAGCCACGGTTCATTCAGTAAATATTTGAAATTTATTCAGCTGTAGAAATGTGTGTGCATGGTAAGAGCTAAGGTATGTTACCTGTGGGTAGTACTAGCGTACAGACACATAGATGACTCGGTAGAAGAAGCTAAGGGTTTGATGTAGCTGAGCTATTTTGACAGGAAGGCTATGATACTGAAAAGAATATGACATTGAATTAGCCATTAAATTGAGAGAGAAAACAAGAATCACCACGAACACAAACACAGAATTCAGCAATCTTGAAGAAATGGACAACAGAAAAAATAAAAACATGACCTGCTATGGAAACTTCAGGAAAATGAGATAATTCTAAGGACCTACTTCAACTTTAAAGTTAATGGCAAACGTCCAGCTGAAATCACTGTGAGCAGAAACAAGCCCTGAACAATGAAAGGAGAGTCTGGCAGTATTTCAGGACTCCATTAGTTTTAATGATTCATGCAGTGCCAAGTGTTTGGGTATCTGAGGCTGAAAAGTAAACAGTTTCTCACGTATTATTGCTACAGGTGTAGCTATTTAGGAAGGATTGCAAGAGGCTCATATGCATAGAGTAAGTATTGTGAGTATGCAAATTTTTCTGCTTGGAAAATAGGCTAATTAGCCTAGAAATACATTAAAGCAGAAAAAAAAAAAATCAAAACATAAAACTGAACCAAAAATTGTAGAATAAATCTTCTATTAGAATTTATGGGAAAATGCCACATTTTTGTTTTGTCCACGTCTGTGTCAGACAGTATTTTACAAAGCTGTAACCCAAAGAAAATAAAGTTTTGTATTCATAAACCAAAGATACGATGAACGGAAACTTTCTACAGGTATAATTCTTAGGACATCTACTGCAGACTAGCTGTCTGGTTTGACAGCAACCTCTTGATAAGATTGGGAATATTTCTCCTGATGTCCTGTGTGGTTATGATGACTGATAACATGTTGAGGGGAAAGTTCCAGGTTTGTCAAACTAGTGATTTCAATGAAGCCAGGTTTTCATTCTTTGTACATATGGCTATGAGGTATCCACTATATGCCACAAATTACTATCCATCAGTCAGAGATAAAACATCTACTGGACAGGTCATTTATGCCATAAGCATATCTGTTTTCTCAAGAAAATATTATTTAAACCTTCTTATAAATACTTAGATCTCCTAAAGAAGATGAGAAATATTATCAGGGTTATTATTACTAGACTGTTAAATAATTTCTGAAAGCTTTCACTTTAAAAACAGTATCAAAACTTTTACTGACTTAAGTCAAATCTCTCCCTTTGCTGCAGAAATAAATAATATCTGCTAAAAATTATACTACCATTCTTTTGTGATAGTTCACACACTCTGAAAGGAAATACTGTGGTTCTTGAACAAGGTGAATGAGATTCCTGCTTAGTCAAAACAAAGGCAGAGTACATGACAGGTAATACTACGTGTAACAGTCTTGAAGCACTCCCCTCATCCTTAGCAGAACAAAGGGCTATGTTATGCCTTAAACATCTTTTTTGTTACTTTGGGAGGAAAAGATAGATGACACCATGTCTTATCTTTCCCAAGGTTTTATGGCCATGGAGGCAGACATCTTGTAAGATAAGGGCAATTAACAGTGTTGCTGTAAAAGGCCTCATGACCTAATTGGAATGATAGAGATGAACCATCTGTCAGCCAGCCAACTACCCGAAGAAACCACAAAACAACAGCTACCCCTGATGACCTCATATATGATACGAGGTGGTGGCATGTAAATCTTCAACGCGCCCCCCCCCTACTTCAGAGGTTGTTGTGAGACCGATGTACCTGCGCAGTGGTGATATCTTACTCTCTCTCACTCTTTCTGATATCTTAGCTTTCCTTGTCTCTCTCTCTTTTCCTTTTTCTCGAACATATAGAAGTAACATCGTTGTAAGTTCTGCTGTTAAAGTCTTGTTACGTTTTGCATCATAGTTACTAACTGTTGCCAATCCACCATTTTTAGAAGGGCTTTTGATGTCTATGTATTATAAGTTTTGTGATATTATAACATACTTTTGCCAAGTCACTAACTACTGTAATTCGTATTCCATCACATGCTTTTATTAAAGTCATAATTGAATTGGGCCCCTGGAGTGATTGTCCCTCATTCACTTTGCATAACTGCACAGAAATACCCAGAGTTAACTCACACCTGATCTCATCTGTTGAGTCAGGGTGCATCTTGCGTTCAGAGTTAACTCATCCCTCATCCCATCTGTTGGGATGGGACACTGAGTTAGATAAATCTGTGCTCTGAATTAATGTAGAAATTCTAAGTGAGGATTATAGAAACACTTTTTATGGATTGCGTTACTCACCCAGGAAATAAACAATGAAATATTTGTTTTTATTACTCTGACTTTTTTTCCCCCAGCATCGCAATTGATTGATTGTTTTGTCTCATTTCTTATTATTGCATCTTGATCACAATTTGTGCTGAGATGCACTTTAAAGATGGAAAGTGAGCCAAACTAGCATTTTCCTAATAATGGATTTCATTGATATGTACCATTCATTTTAACTAATCAATAAGAATGTTGGTTCTAAGAATATTACCGCTTTTACTTAAAAATGAATACAGGGTATTCCAAACTTTAAAGATTGTCTGCAGATTCTCTGATGGGTTACATTGTTTCAATAACAATGCACTTTTTTTTAAGGATAGCACAGTACTAGACTCTGGGTGAAATACGTTATGGCCACAATGACATGGGAGGGGTTGAAAAGGCCAGCTTGCCTTCATACATAGTAATATTGCTTTAGCATTTCAAACAATGATCTGGGGTGGCATTTTATTCCATGAAACTGATATTCTGAGTCTTTTACAGTCAAACCCAAAAAAAGTAAAATTTCAGATTTACAGGTAGGACACACTGCAGATTGTTAAACTCTGGAAGGTAAGGCAAACTGAAATCAGTGACAGTTTTTAAATGCTACAATGCAGGACAGTTCACATTCCGAGTCACAATTTGGCTATCCATGCACCAGGGAGTCTGATGTAAATGGGAAATGGTCAATCAATCAGCTAACTCAAGAACAGCCGTTTCATTTCATAAATCAGGGTCCAAGAAGGTAGGAATTAAGGAGAATTCTCAAAGCCCTGCTCAGAATTAACTTGGAGGGAACTTTGATTTCAAAACTGGAGTTATCAGGTACCTAAAGTTCTTCTTATGGTCGTGGTTGAGACTTGCCTCCTGACTCCACAGTCAGAGTTGTTGTGAGAGAAACAACCTTAAGGAAACTCCTTGAATAATTTTTAATAAGTTTTATAGGTACACAGAGAGGTAACTCCTTCGCATAGAGAAGAAATTACTATAGCATCAAAGGAAATAAAAGGAAAATTTCCTCAGGGCAAACCAACTGAAGGTTAGAAGTTATGTTTTGTATTCTAACCTTTTTTCTAAGGACAAAAGGTGTTTCCTTTGTATAGTCTTTTTGTGGTCTCAGTCTCAACATTCTTAAAAGAATGTATACAATGAAATCCCTGACATAATAATAATGAAAACTACAAAAATATCATTTTGTCTAGTAAATATCTTGTTATTGGAAGTCATCAGTCACTCTTTAAACATATCACGGCTTAAGCAAAATTGCTTTGTCTTGAAATATCCTCCATGTATTAATGTTACTACTTGATTTTTCACCACAATCATGTTTAGTTCCCACCTACCTCCAGCACTCACATCAGTGGACAGCCAGGCAAAGGGGAAAAGTTTCAGGGTTACTGACATCAGGGAAGTCTTGGTCAGCTTGATTAAGTTGATAACACATCATTCTCAACTATAAAAACTCGAAAAAGAGAGATTTAGTTATTAGCCAAATGGAAGTACCTAGATGTCATTTTCCATATGGTATGAAGATTTCCATATATTAGAACATCAAAATCGGATAAATTAATTTTATAAATATTCTTTTCCCTTTTCAACATCTTTTCCACTGGTCAACTGAAAAAATACTGCTATACTGCTTCATGTTCTATATTTTAGAAGTAAACCCAGGCTGAATCNTTTGTTTTTTTTTTTTTTTTTTTTTTTTTTTTTTTTTCTTTTTTTTTTTCTCAGTTTAGGAGTGTTTGATTTGGATCTGTGTTTGAGGATATGTATATTTTGGTACACAACACAAAGTTTCAACTTCTAAGGTTTTTCCAGACTATAGTTATTTGATGCCAGCTAAATTTTTCTTCTTTTTTTTTCACATTCTGTGAATCTCCACTTGCTATTTATTGCTTAAATGTTTTGCAATCATGAAAATAAGAAAACTTGACATTTTTATGCCTTTCCTTCTTATGTATTTCAGTGAAAATTCTGATTTACTCTCCTTAGGATTTAACAAAAGTTAAAGAAAGAAAGGTAGGGAGGAAAGAAAAGGGAAAAAATAATAAAAAGGACTATTTTTTTTTTCTTTGCATTAAGGGATGTTCAGACATGTCCCCTTAATTTTACTTTTCTTAGAAATTTTGCTATGTCTATAGTAAGATCCCCTTTAAATGGCTCATCTATAGGCAAAATATGCATTTTTGAGTAATTTGTAAGAAATGTCCAACTTCATAAATGTTGATTGCAGTATTTTCTATTCTGCAACTATCTTCTCACACCCAGCTAACAAAGCTGACTGTATCAATGAACAGGGTTGTCAACTCCCAAATGCTGTTTTTTGGCTTATTTTTTATTTGTTTTGTTTTGTTTTGTTTTGTTTTGTTTTTGGGGTGCTAAAGGCTATTTATGTCTTTGGCTTTGGTCGCTATAGACTCTGCAGCATTATGTATGTGAGGCTTGAGCAGAATGTTAATAGTAGCAGGTATTTTAGGCTACATTACATCACAAAGAGACAGCATAAGTTTCTGATATGGTTGCACAGCCTGGTTTTAATACACATGTATCAAAGCTGAATGTAAATTACAAATACATAGTCATGCTGTTTGCAATCATATACAAACCATGCACAGTAAATAAATATCTTTGCTTTCTTCCGTTTACAGCACAAAAGGCAAATATATGCACAGAAAGGTTAAATTGGCAGGGAAGGGGGAAGAAAAAGAAAAAAAAGTAAGAAGAAAGCTGCTTTTACACCTGAAATCCTCACCCCCAAGAATTTACATATGGTTTAAAGTATGATTGCTTGTGGGGATGTTTCTATAAAATGTTAATGCTCTCCCAAAGAATAATAATATGCTACTGCCTTTTTGGCGATACAAGTTCTCCATTCCCTAATTTCATGACATAATTTCAAGCATGAATTGTCAGATCTGTTTAAGCTTTCTGTCATGGATGGTAGCTTTCAATCAGACTGCTGAACAGAGCACCTTGGTGACTAGGTGACGCTGTAGGTGAGTTCACAGACTTTCCCTTAATTATCCTCTCCTGTACATATATAACACTTCTTATGTATTTCAGTGAAAATTCTGATTTACTCTTCTTAGGATTTAACAAAAGTTAAAGAAAGAAAGGTAGGGAGTCATCAGTCACTCTTTAAACATATCATGTCTCTGGATTCAGAGACAGCCTTTCCTTTAGTATTTTAAAATTTAGTATTGTATTTTTCTTTCATCATAGAATCCAGTGTTTGACCACACTGAAAATCATATTAAAAATAATGACAAGAGTAATGACTAAGATCCATAGATATGTCACAACATTACAAGCACACTCTTCCAGACTCATGATCATGTTAATATTCAAAGTACAAATTAGAGGAAACAAATATCTATTGGTCAAGGCAGAAACCAGAAACCTATGCACATTTTAAGGTATTTTAATAAGAGACTTTACACAATATTGTAAACATTTCACCATGAGAATAATATAATAAACATGGGTTTATTAATCAAATTTCAAGAAAGGTGCCTAAAAATTACAAAATAAAGATAGATTTATTCCTGTTTAACTTTAAAAAGCTATAAAAGCTTTTTCCCATGGGAAAAAGAAAAAAAAACCCATACCCGATTACCTTGTGATCTGCAGCTATTTTAGGTAGTTGACAGAAATTTATGACTTATTACTATGGCAACAATGGACTATCTCAATAGCTGTATTGCTCATGAAGAGAATAAATTCTCAGGATGCATTATAATGCTTATAATTATTGCTCGAGCTTCTACATGTTCTGTAGATATTGAAAACTGTCTTTTTCTTTCTTTTTTTAATCCTTTTTTTTTTTTTGTTACAATAGGAGTATTCTTTTCTTGACACTTCTTAAAAGAATTCTACTTGTGATAAGTTTCAACAGTGCTCAATTAGTCCACTAGGTGGAGCATCTACCATTTTGGAAAAACAAAACAAAACAAACTATTAAAGAAGCTAGTTTTCACAAGTACATGTTAAAGCCACTGAAAGCTTAGAGGAGGGAAGAAGAAAATTGCAACCTATTTAAACTTCTGGTTACAAGGCAGTCTTTTGACTCAACCACATTTACCAGATTTTTAAAAAAAAAAAAGTGAAAAAAAAAGAAAGTGGGAGGAGGGGGGAGAGAGAAGATAAATGTTTTCAAAATTGTCTAGTAAGATTTCAGTGCTTTCCTTATTTCTGTATGATTTCTTATGTTTTAATTTAGGTATGCATCCTGCAGAAATCTTTGGAGGACTGTTTGCATTAATCCTGCGAAAGAGTAATTCCTGTAGTAAAAGAAAATAAATTTTAATGAAGCCTGTGAAGACTAGTGTAGATGGGAAAAGAGGGGAAAAATGAAAGATGTGTTCAACGAAAAGGAAACAGCAGTGGACTTTGTACTGCCATAGGATGGCTATGAAAATCAGGCAGGAGCTCCAAAGCGTTCTTTCAGTTCAGTGAGCACTGAGAAAGTAAAGCTAGGCAGCTGTGAGTCTGGAGGTAGTAGGTCAGGACTGATCTGCTCAGTCCACAGGCTTGGCCAAGCCAATGATGTGCATAGTTTGAGTTTCAAATAAATAGGATTTTAAGTAAGAGTTCCTTTAGTCCCCCTACCTTCTTCCCCTCATCCTTGGAGACAAGACATTTACTTTCAGCAGCTAAATAAGAATGGATTTCCTGAAAGCTGGCTTTTGGCCAGGTTAATTTATGCATACACAAACTTATGCTTCACCAATTTACTAAAACCCATCATTTAAGTCTGTTCAAATGTGCAGCTGTTTAAATGAGGTTGGAAGCAATTTTGCCACACGATGCTGATGTCAGTTAAAAACTCAGTATTAGCAAAATGGGAAGGCATCAACGGAGTGTGTCTGCTACAGTGATCTGTGTTCCCCAGTGCCTAATGGATCAGGGAGACAGATATGCCTAGCTCATCGGCCTGTAAAGTTAAATTCAGATCTATTACCTATTACACACACGCATGTATATGAGGGGAAGCACTTTAAGCAGAATGAGAATTAGTTTGGTTCTGGCAAACATCCAGGGTGAATCTGAATGGAGACTTTCAGGAAAAGCAGGATACAAAACTGCTAAGTTTGAAAATGGTTACAAACGATGGTTTATGTTAAAAAAAAAAAANAAAAAAAAAAAAAAAAAAAAAAAAAGTGGTCAGAAATCTAGACATACAAGTAAGATGACCTGAGTAAAGAACACATTTTCCAGGATGTTACACTATAAAAAGAAAATGCAGTGCTGTATGAAAGCTGTGGGTGAGATCAGCATCAGTTCTGGATATTAATTACCAGCTTCATGAGCTGATGAAAACAGAAATTTCTGTCACATAGAAGAAAATACTCAGAAATAATTGTAAACTGCTTTGCATTATGCAGATAAATGGATATTCTTGTTTCTAAGAAAAATGGATATTCTTGTTTCTAAGAAACCAGTGAAGACCTGTTGTCACGGAAGCACCCCAAATGACAATTTTAGGCAGATAACGAATTCCAAAGCAGACTTTATCCTAGCCAGAAAGGTGTAGCAAATAAACCGACCAGAAACAGGCTTTATACAATTATTTAGCTCTCCAACAACATAAAATACGGGTTTGGATGTCAGTTGAGGAGATTATTGGGGTACAACAGTGTAAGAATAATGAGGATCCACAACACGCGCACATTCACTCACATGAAACAAAAACAGAGGCCTCTCACTCCAGGGTACCCACAAGAAACAATCACTTGCCTGGGTTAGGCGAGGGCTCACACTTGCCTGGGTTAGGTAAAGACCTATTCCAGGATATATCCAGTAAATAACCACTCTCCACAGGAGGAGGTGAGGTGCTCTCAGTCCTGGGAAGTCTCCTTAGATGGCGCCCCAGTCTAAGAGGGGGCTCCAGTTCACAGACCTGCTGCTCCAAGAAGACCACTCAAAGCGGGTCTTTGATGGGGACCTCGTTTTATAGCCTGGCCAGATCTGGCTGTGGGCATTATAGTCCAGAAGCTTCCCAGCTTCTCTGGGCACCTCCTTTGATGAGGACCCGGTCAATCGACTGAGGATCCCACTCCTCCTGCCCCTCCCCGAGCTGGGTGGAGGTGAAGTCACCCTGCCCCGGGGTAGTGGAGGACGTCTACTAGCACCTTGGTGCCACCCTAGATGGGTATGTCGGGGCAGGCACAATGCGGCACAAAAGGTGCTAAAGAGTCATCAACTACCCTATTGAAGGCTCTGGATCTCAGGGGGATGGTGCAACTGCTACACATCTTTATTTGCAAATCGGCCTACTTCACTGTGAACCACGCAATAAAGTATTTTTCTTTTCTGGGTTATTTGTATCTATGATAGATTTGGTTTTCATTCTGCAAGTTTTAAATACGAGGAGACAGATACAAAGCTGCAGGATTTTTTCTTTAACAATATAAATAAAAGGCATCATGAAGGATCTATTTTAAACTATCATTTTGGGCAAAGAGCAGACAAAAAGGGAACTCAAAATACATAAATAAGTATCAACCAAAGGCCATTTATTGTAAGCTTGAAATTTTATGAAAACATGTTGAAATTTGGATTACACTATTAACATTAATTGTCTAATAACAATATGTAAATTTTTCTTGCTGTCTCTGACATACAGATAATGACTGATACTTCGAAGACTTAGCTGCTATCTTTTATGGTGTTAAAATAAGTAAGATTAGAAAAAGATGGAAAGTTAGAGGAGTGTTCTTCCTCCACATGTTCTGCTGAAGCAGCATTTTTCAGTTCCTGCCTAACAGTACAACACTTATCTATGCAATTGTTGGAGTATATAAGCATGGCTTATCTGAGATGTAATCTTGAAATCATTCTGTTCTTCATCTTCCTTTGGGGTGAATTATAAAATGGAATAAAAACTTATACTTCTGATTATATTTGTTTCATATTTGGGGATTTTTTTCAGAAATTTATGCTGTTCAGATTTTGTTCAGTTTTGATAAAATTTAAGGGAGTATTTTGATTACCTTCAGCTGCAGCTGTGTTGAGATCCCTTGAATGTAACATGCTGCTATAATAAATCAATGGCAGGTAGTTTAAAATGATTAGTGAATGAGAACAAAATCAGTTACTTTACAGAAACACAGAACTTGAGTTAACTGAGAAGAATGTAACAATTTCTGGACTTTTTAAACATGGGCTATTGACTTCCTTAGTCAATAATTGCTTCTTCAGAGCTATTATGCTCTCATGTAAATACATATTCAGAGGCATTTCAGAAATGAGATTATTGGCCTAGTAGACCATGACTGTTCCAAAGGATTTACAGCACATACTGCAGTAAACCTGACAAAAGTCATGTATAAAGTGTTATAAGCCACTCTGAATGTCTTAGCTGCTTAACTTCTTCAATACAGCAAAAAACAGAGAAAGAACTGTGACTTTGCATAAAATCATGTTTATATTAATCACATAAACGATTTTGTAATCTTTAAACTGTGTCATTCGCAGATATTCACAAGGGTGACAGCTAATTCTGAAAGCTACTCCCCATCAGAAAACCTAAATCGAGTGGAAGTAATATAGCAGAAACAAACTCAAGAGTTTTCTCATCTCTTACATAGATACTTTCCAATAATGTATTTAGAAATGTAGGAATAAAACCAGTTCGGCAAACAGGAAGGCTCCTAATCGGAAAAATTTATCTGTAAAGAGGGTTGAGTTCACAGTTAAGGTATTGTACTGGGATTCAGGTCAACAGCAGATCTTAAAATTTTGTGTCTCAGAACAAATTATCATTCAACTATCATAGTATAACATAACACTGGAGATTTTACAGTTGAATTTAAGTAATATTTTTAATAGAAATTATAACTAGGTGCAGTATAACACTACACAATGTTGTTTCTTGATACAGCTCACCAAACTAGAACAGAAGATCACAGAATCATAGAAACATAGAATCACGGAATCATAGAACGGTCTGGGTTGCAAAGGACCTTAAAGATCATCTCATTCCAACTGCCCTGCCATGGGCAGGGACATCTTCCACTAGACCAGGTTGCTCAAAGCCTCATCCAACCTGGCCTTGAACACTTCCAGGAATGGAGCATCCACAACTTCTCTGGGCAGCCTGTTCCAGTGTCTTAACACATTCATGGTGAATAATTTCTTCCTTATATCTAATCTAAGTCTATCATCTTTCAGTTTAAAGCCATTACCTCTTGTGCTATCACTACATACCCCTGTAAAAAGTCCCTCTCCAGCTTTCTTCTAGGCCCCTTTTAGGTACTGAAAGGCTGCTATATGGTTTTCCTGGAGCTTTCTCTTCTCAAGGCTGAACAAATCCAACTTTCTCAGACTGTCTTTGAAGGACAGGTGCTCCAGCCTGATCATCTTTGTGGCCTTCCTCTGGACTCACTTGAACAGATCTCCTTCCCCCTTTTGTTGTGGGCCTCAGAGCTGAATGCAGTACTCCAGGTGGGGTCTTGTAAGAGTGGAGTAGAGCGGGAGAATCACCTCCCTTGAACTGTTGGTCATGCTTCTTTTGACACAGCCCAGGATACTGTTGGCCTTGTTGGCTGCAAGCGCACCTTGATGGGTCATATTAAGCTTCTCATCAACCAACACCCCCAAGTTCCTCTCCTCAGGGCTGCTCTCAGTCTATTCTCTGCCCAGACTGTATTTGTGCCTGGGATTGCCCCAACCCATGTGTAGAACTTTGCCCTTGGCCTTGTTGAACTTCATGAGGTTCGCATGGGCCCACCTCTCAAGCCTGTCAAGGTCCCTCTGAATGGCATCCCTTCCCTCCAGCGTGTCAACTGCACCACATTTGGATTTGACTAAGCTGCTCGATGACTTTCTTTATTCATGAACAATTGTTTGATTTAAATGGGCTTCATATGAGCATTCAAGAAATATTTGAACAGTTGAATGACAAAACAAAATTATTTTTGAAAGGAAATAAGAGCATTTAATTTAGATGATCCCTTCACAGGACACATTAATCAGTATCATGTGACTTGTAAAAACTTCACAAACTGACCTAATCAATTCTAAAAAGCAAAGAGATATTAATTTAAAGGAGGTTTTGTTTAGAAAAGGGTTGATCAATTAAACAAGGGTCATAATCTGACTTTGGTTGGCAATCCACATGTAAGGGATAATCTATATTTTGTGTTAGCCATAATTTTTAATAAAATGCTTGTCTAATCCTTATCATAATTATAAACATGTTAAAATCCATCATGTTTACAACAATACTGGGTATAATGTGGTGGACAAGGAATTTTTCAAATAGTACCTGGTAAAACTGGTGGTTCAGAGTTGCTGAAAGTTTGCTTACCACTATGTGCTGCACACTTGGATGATCTCTTATACTCCAAGTTGCACACAACAGCACAATGTGCTAACAAGCACAAGGCAGACTGGCAAATGTAGGCAGTGACCCTTCACCAAACCTGGTTAGCCAGTTTTGCTGCCCTTCTTTAATTATGACAATGTTTACTATGAACACATTATTGGATAAAACTAAATTTCTCATATTTTGTGGTAACTGGAAATAATGATTCTTTAGGCTAACCAGATTTTTTGTGAGTTTTACTAACAACTGGTTTCCTATAAAATCTGGAAAAAAAATCATTTAGATTCTTCTAATAATAAGCAAACTCAACTCTTATTTTCATATAGTTTAACCTCAGTCACCAAACTCAGTAAAGAAGGCACCTTCTCTAAATTCCTCTTACAAGCTGTTCAAGAAACAAGTAAATACAACTAAATAATAGTTCTGATGTTCATCTGCTCTGGAAGAGCCTTGTTTTCTTGCTGTGTTGAGAGGGAGATGCTTCCTAATGCTCCTGGTTTAATGTGCCGGAGTTAAGCAGTGTGGCTCCCTCTCACACTGGATAGCTGTATTTCTCAAAGCCAGCAAACAGTAAACTTCAATATAACATGAAATGTATACATAACTTTCCTGTATGCACCTCTCTAAATAATATGCACCAACAAACGATGAGTAATCAGCCCAGAAGCTGCTTCAGTACTGCTACAACTATAGGATGAAGGGGATTGAGCAGTAGAACAGGTATGTTTCTCCATCCATTGAAGATTTTTCATCTCAGCAATGCAATTACATTTCTAATATGTTATGGGGACTTTTTTTCTACATTCCCCTTAAAGTGTGTCCTATTTTTCTTATCTTTATGCATTCTTAGACTTAAAATATTTTTCTACCACTGCCAACTTCTCATTAATGTCTCACTTTGAATATTTCAACTATTTAAACCCTTCTCATTACAAGTTTCTGAAAAACAGCTTTAAAAATCACTGTCAGGGATGATCTACATTCAGCTATCCTGTTACAGGGTGAGGAGGTAGATTACAAGATCTTTTGAGAAATCATTGCTATTTAATGATTAGGCGGTTTTCTCCAAAATTAGGTAATTTTGCAGTAGAATTTTAATTACTAAAGAAAAAAATATTAATAAAGTTGCAATAATTCAAAATGAGTTTTTATTGCATCAAATGTGGAAATTTACCAAGGAGGAATAGCTTTTATTGCAGTGTTGAAATGAAGCATTTTGAAATTTCTCCCCAAACTACATTTTTATGTTAAAATGATATTTTCATTTTCAAAATTAATTTTATAAAAGGTGTTTAATTTCAAAATCAATGTTATTTAAAATAATATTTCAAAAGGAAAAATGTTTCTTTCTTTGAAACTTTGAATTGAAGACCATTTTTTCTTCACTTCTCCTGACTAAGAAAGCACAATGTATTATGTGAATTTTGCCAGAAAAAACAGTTTTTCTTCCTGGTCCCTGTCTGAGGAAATCTGGTTATTGAAAGAAAGGCAATGGATGTACTAATTAATGACTCTTCAGCTCTTACTGATTCTTTACTTAGCTTTCCATACTTTTGACCTGGAAATGAGAGATCACAGCAAAGCATACAGTAAAATGGTAAGACCTATCATGTATATATGCTATATATGTGTAAAGTAACTGATGGGAAAAATGGCTCATTCGAGATAAAAAAAAGATTGTTATAATGCTTCATTTTATATCTGGACAAAATTCCTGTTTGTTTTGAAGGAAATGAAGCCTTCATGCTGATAAATGCAAGGCACTTTTAGTATTACAAAACTCTTTCCAGTCCTTTTAAACAGTGCTAGAAAAGAAAAGTGAGAAATACGTGAGGAATAAACAAAAGATAATTTTGGGAGTGCCCAGCTAATGAATCCTGGTTCCCATGGATTTGATCCCTATTCCTGTGTCTAACAGGAGTTTAGTCTAACGTTTTCCCTTTGGCTGAAGATTTCACGATTTTTTTTTTCTTTTTGTGGATTATACAACATCTAATAAAAGGTGTGTTTACACTGCAGCTTTTCTCTCAAGATAAGAAAAGAGTAAGCTTTGGCAAACTACAACCAGGAATACCTTTATAGAGCTCTTCAGTACAGGAAGCCGTCAAGTCCAGGCACCAATTCTAACCAGCTTGTAAGGGTAGAATCTATGAGCTCAAGTACATACTGTGAAAGTTCTAACTTCATATAAAACTGCTGTCAAGGAGAAGAGAAAATACTACTTTACCTTTGCAATATAAAATGGAATACATCTATTTCAGTCAAGAAGGCATTTCTTACAGCCAAAGTGTGAGCAGCAGCAGTGTGTGAGAATTTCTATTATATGATCTTTGCATGTAATCATTTGTCAGAGCAGCATGTCATGCTACACGTACATCCATCAATACAATAAAGGGTCAAGTTTGTTATGAAACTAGCATAAACCTACTCATTTTGACCAGTATTACTTTGGCCTGTCACAAATAAAACTTTGGTTGAATTTATTGTAAGAGGGATTTGTCATTGCTGTTAATGGACTACAATAAGAAGAATTTTCACAGTTAATTGGAAAGCCAAACAGTCACTCAGCTGGCTTATGAAAGTGTTCAGTTAAGAATATTGTCATACGACTTCTTCTTTTATTCATACAAACTATTAAGACAAGAGATATTACAATGCTATGAAAGTTAGGTGAATAATAACCTGAACGTAGTCTGACTATGGAGTAACTGAACTGAATGATTTCAGAACATTTCCATAGTTGACATAGTTGACACTTTACATATTTGTTTTGCCCTATTGCTCAATGATGAATGTATTTATAGAAATCAGAACTGGCCCAGAAATTATTTAGTAATTGCAAAAAAAGTTCTAAATTAATCAAACAGTAAAAATACTAGGAAAAAAAAAGTATTTTGGGGGGAGAAAAAGGATTTTTTTTACAAGTATAATACCTTTTTTGGTTTTTTTCCCTAAAATTCACTCACAATCAGTTCAATTTCAGTTTGCATTCTTGCTTCAGCTTGCACCATAACAAAATATTTCGTTTTAGCATTTAGCATAAACCAGTCTGCTTCTTCTATTAGTCTGTTAGCATCTGTGAAGCTATGAAAAATAACGTAAATTTTTTGCCCATGCTTCTATTCTGTACAAAGGCAGGCACCTCCAGAAGGCAAATTACCCCTAAGGCTGTTAGATAAGAGGAGCTGCCCTCTGGGCAACAGCATTTCTCTCGATTGATACTGAATAAGCCTGGATGGCTAGCTTAGTCCACATGATTTTAATGCAGCTAAAGCTGGATGGTTGAATCTCATCTCTGGAGTCTATACTTGGCATGTACATAAAGGAAAAGATGGATTTGAGGAGAGAGGGGAATGTCTAGACCCTACAACCTCCACATATAATTAGATTAATGACAACTCTCCAGAGACTCCGTCACAGAAGGAAATTATTTGTCTGATCCAAATGTCAGAGGCAGCAGCTTCAAGATTTTTAGTGCCTTCAATGGAATTTGTATTTTGCCACAGCTTACAATGTTTTTTCTTTTGCTCATTTCTATGAAAATGTTTACACCAAACTGTAAAGCAAACTAATAAAAAAAGCATTACAAGTATGATTTGTCTTACCTATGTTTAGACATCAAACAATTAGTTATCTTAGGCTAAGATAATCATTCTGGGCTCTTTTTGTAGCTTAGTGAAGATAAATAGACACCTGCAAAGGGCAATCCATCTCACTAAGTTTAGACAGTCGTCTTGAACCAAAAAGAATATCTCCTGGATGTGTCTTTCTCCACTGAATAAATGGGAGCAGGCAGTGATTACTTCAAAATTCAGCACTTCACTGTTAAGAATCTAAGCCAGGCACATTGAATCCCAACATGACTTCATCATGTTCTAACTCTTGCCCTTAACACTTCCATTACTGGTTATTAGTAAAATTACCCAGCCTAGAAACAGAGCAAGTTTTGTCAAGATTTATTCAGATTTAACAAGCTTCACAGGGAAAGCAAAAAAATCCAGACATTATAGTTTATAAAAGAGGATTACAGGAATGTTTGCACCCTTCTCAACCCCCAAAGACTGATATTTCTCATAGATAGGACAGTTTCCCACAAAGCAGGGTCCTTTCCTTGCAGTCTGTATAATACAGATGGCCTCTCCTCTATTCTGTTGAACAGAGTCTTAGGCTATATTTAATGAAAAGCTTTAATAAATAGCAAAAACCTAACACACCAACACAACCCTGTAGAAGTACAAAGTATTTATGTCAATCTAACATTTAGGATTGCCCTAGTTTTACATTTTGTAAACTTAAGTAATATTCTTCATAATTTACAAAATTCAGAGTTATAAGGCTGTACATCAGTCCAGCCCTATGCTACACAGAAGATTTATACTAAGCCAGCCTTTCCAAATGTTTGTTGACTGTTGTAAAACTACCAGTGAGAAGATAAAAACATTTTTTCTAGGTAGAGTATAACTCACGAATTCAGAGGAGGAGAGCAATTAAGTCCCTGTAGTAGGGATGAATAACTATTCCTCTTCAAAACATCAACACAGTGATACTCTGATACTCAACATCACCTAATGTGTGACTTCATTATCAATAACTTGATGTCTACTGCAAATAAGCAGAACTACGCTTAAGGTAGATTTGAACCTATCTGGCACTTCTTCAGAGAGAGTCCAGGTTTTCTTATTGCGTCACATTCCTGGTGTTGCTTCTTGAGAGTAAAGGTAGGAACTGCTTTTCCATTGTTTTTTTTTTGTCCTTCCATCTCTCAGTTAGTCTTTCTAAGATCTTAGGAGCTACAAAGAGCTAATTCCTTTAGTCAAGGTCTTTACCACATTCATCCCAGACAGCTATTTTCATTCCTTCTGTTTATTAATATTTTCATTCAGTTTTCATTCTTCATGCTTACTGCGATTTTCAACATGACTTCTACTTTATGTTGATATTAAAATGCTACCTTATTTGGCCATGTGGTTCTTGGTGTGCTTCAATACTGTATGAATAAGAATGCCTCCAGCATTAAACCAAGGGCTTTTGTAGCCTCTGATGTGCTACAAAACTTTTAGGAATCATCATCAACATAAACATAAAAAAAAAGCTCATTACTTTTTTATAACAACCTGTCTATTAAACTAGGAGATAACTGTGTTCCTTCTGAGTACCATCTTCAACTTGTCTTATAAATTTAATTAAAAAAAAAAACTGATAGGTTTTTTTTTACTTTCTTCTCTGTGTTCTCTAATTTGCCTCCGAGTTTCTTTAAGAAAACTGCTCAGGTATTCATTTGGAGGCCCCACAATACTTCTTTGTATTCCTTGAGGTCTTCCTGTTCCAGTACAGTGCAACTGCTACTTCAGATTTATGATAAACTATGATCATTTTCATTTATCTCAAACTGAAGTTAACTTCTGTTAATCCATATAAGGTGTTAAATTCTATTAGGAATCCTGATACTTTTCTACCAAGTGTTGCCTCCACACTTATTTGTCTTTGGTTTTGATTTCTCCTCCAAATACTTTGCTTATGGTTTTATTGAATATGAGCTTGTTAATTTCACACCACTTCTCCAAGTTATTAAAATTATGTTGAATTTTCACTGTTTCCCAAAGAACCCCTTCACTTTCTAGAGACTTTTACAGATTTTTTAACAACTCCCTAATCAGCCACCTAAGTTATTAAATACTGAACAAGACAAGGACAAAATCCCAAGGAACAGCGATCACAGGAGTTGACTACTGATATGAAATAATTGATATATATCCTTGAAAAATATATTATTTAGCCTGTAATACTCACATTGATTAGTTTATTCAGATTTTTATTCTTTAGCTTTCTAATGATATAGAGGGCTCCAAAATGATTATTAATGCAATGACAGGCTGAAGTCAAATCATTCACTTCTCATAAACTAAGAAAGTAAGTCTGTTAAAAAAAGGGGGAAAAAAAGGAAAAATCACAAAAAAAAAAAAGAAAGAAAAACCTCTAAATTCATTTGAGGTAAGTTGTTCTTGAAAAGTCCTTGTGGGTTATTTCTTTTTGCATCACAGAAAACATCAACATAACAGAAAAATTAGCCAATGTAATTAATATCATACGAATTTTATTCATAAGTAGATAGGTTATTGAAGGTTTCTTTCAGGCTTTATGACACCTGTAAAATTTAAACTTTCCTGTTTTTCACCAGTAATGAACTCCTGAAAGTCTCATGTGGTCTAACTGGAAAGAAGCATTACTTTTAGTGTGGTCCAGCAAGTTGACATAGACTGAATTATGAATACAGATTCAGTTTTCGGCTTCTTTCAAGGCTGGATATAAAGCCAGAATATTAACCCTTATGGTCATAACAACAGACCAAGTCCTTTCTGGGAAAAAAAAAAAATCGTCAACATCATTAAGAAGCTCATGGATTTCCAGCCACATATATTGAATCCTAATAAATGTCTTTTACTAGACTAGTGGATCTTCATCCAACTTCCCATTATCTCTTCTGGTGCTAGTTACTCTTAGCCTGTCCAATTTAAAAGAGAAATTATTCTTTACTTTTTGAGTGGAATGCAGGATGTGTTCAGGAGCTTATCCATTTGGTAAGATGTTCAGTTTGCAGTTTTGTCAAACACCTCATTAAGGAGAGCCACATAGTAGATCAATTTCTTAATATACTCAAGACATGTTGAGATGAAAACATAAATGCAAGTCTTTTTTCGTACTATCCAAAACAGATGGCATTGTCACAAGTGGTTGAAAAATATAGAAGTAAAAAATACTGTAAAAACTGTGCTTAATTTCCTTATAAAACATTTCAGAAATCTTTGTCTTTAACCTCATTTACTGTTTTTCTTCTGATTAGCTGCTGGTACTAGTTTTTGTATCTAACTTGTACTTCGGTCATTGAAAGGTTCCAGACCTGTTTAATATTTGTCTCAAAACTACTTCTACCAAGTTCTTAAATTAAATATAATCTAGAAATAATTAGAATAAAGGCTATTTTTCTTCACAGATATATAAATGTGTTTTTATTAACTGGGAATCACCTAGCTAGTAAAGTATCCTCTGTTTCAATTAAGTGTAACTCTAGCCTCTTTACTGGAGAATGTGTATTTCGTTGGATCTCTCATCACATATCAGCCAATAGAAGTTACAATCATCTTTACTGACTCTTTTTATATAGTTTAGTAGATCTTAGACTGATAAGGACCAAGTATGAATGTAATCAATCACTTTAGAGAGAACATTAGGATCCTATGACTCAAAACTTTTTTCCTTATATTTTCTCCACTTTTATACCTCTTTTAGTATTGTTTTTTCGCTTATTTTTCACCAGTCAGTACATGAAAATCTTTTCTCCTTAGTATTTACTAATTTCTTTCTCACTGATGTTTAAGATACAAGAAGAAATCAGTTTGCACAGCCAATGAGGCTACACAGCTAGCTGAACATCTCTTTGGGAGCTCCATGGACATCCCTTTCTCACCATTGTCGATGCAGGAAGTGGCACATTGCTTCCTTAGGCATCTAATACTAACATGTTCATATGTGTTTCATTATGCACAACCTCTGAATCAGTAGAATTGTAATGACCATAAAATAAAATCTTTCACTCCTTTTATTCATTTGAAGATGAAACAGAATGAAGTAGTTTGGTGAGGTTTTATTTGGTTTGGTTTGATTACTTCCAGAAAACTCAATAAGGAGCTGAAAGCTGGCTGACTAGAAGGCTAGAAAGTCAGACAGGATTGGACATTCACATTTCAGTTCACTGTTTTGTAGAACTGCTGGATGCAAACGAATGCCATTTGTACTTGTTCTTTCTCCTCACAATCAGTTCCCAACTCCTGCCAACCCATGTGTATTTGTTCCTGCTGCTGACAGTGTTTCCCTATCCCTGATATCTGGTGTGCCCCTAAATGACATTACAACACAGATGTTGACAACAGTCCACTGTTCTTCCCATTACAATGTATTACACAGCAGATGGTTCAAACGGTCCAGCATGCGTTTACTGGAAAGAGGTAAAGAAGAGCTGCCAGATGGCTGACTTTTTGGATTTACGCCACATGGTATGAATGACAGGTTAGGGAAACAGACATAACACAAAATATAATTCTATTTTTTAATGATGATTTGCCACTGGACTTGGTTTGTTTGTTTGCTTGTTCCTTTATCAAGACTATATTGACAGCATCCCATGTCAGAGACTATTCTCTAACACTGGGGTGTCAAACTCATTTTTATCAGGGGCCACATTGGCCTCACTGTTGCCTTCAAAGGGCCGAATGCAATTTTAGGAGTGTATATATGTAGGAGTAGTTACATTTATAGAGTCCTAAAAGCACATTTGACCCTATCAAGTCAACCAGGAGGCTGATGTGGCCCCCCATGAAAATGAGTTTGACACCCCTGCTCTAACAGATCTAGCTTTCTGATAAGTTCTATGTTTTTTGAGAAATAGAAGGTACATTAAATATTTTCAATTCTATTCAGGTCTTTGATGTTTTCCCTTAATTAAAGAGATACATGTACTATTTCATATTCATTAACTGAGGTTAGAACAATGCAGAAACTTAGAATTATGGAATAATTCAAGTTTGAAATAATGTCAGGACATCTTGAATCCATAACCCATAAGTTATAGGTCAGACCAGGTTGCTCAGAGCTTTATCCTTGTGGTGGGTTGACGTTGGCTGGATGCCAGGTGCCCACCAAGACTCTCTCTCTTATCACTCCCCTCCTCAGCTGGACCAGGGAGAGAAAATACAACTAAAGGCTCGTAAGTCAAGGTAGAGGCAGTTTAATAAGGTAAAAGCAAAAGCCATTTGTGGAAGCAAAGGAAAACAAAGTATTTATTCTTTACTTCCCATCAGCAGGCAACGTCCAGCCACTCCCCAGAAAGTAGGGCTTCAGTATATGTAGCAGTGTCTGGAAGACAAATGTCATAACATGAATGCTGCCACCCGCTTCCTCCTCCTTTCCCTTAGCTTTTAGTGTCATATGGTATGGAATATCTCTTTGGCCAGCTTGGGTCAACTGTCCCCTCCCCAAGATCTTGCCTACTCCCAGCCTAGTGGCCTTTGGGGTTGAGGGTGGGGAAAGGTTAGAGACACAGCCTTGATACTGCATGATCACAGCTCAACAGCATCCAGAACACTGGTTATCAACACTTTTTTAGTTATTATACCAACACAAACCACAGAACTGTGAGGGCTGCTATGAGGAAAATTAACTCTCTCTCAGCCTGACCCAATACAACTCTCTTGGGTCTTTAACACCTTGAAGACAGAGCCTGCACAACCTCTCTGAGTAACTGGCACCTCTGCTAGACTGTCTGCATGGTGAACAAGTTCTTACCTAAAGAGTTTTTATGAGAATGATATTTAAATCTCTTCGGGTAAAGATGAAAGAAATAATTTAAAATCTTTGGTGTTATTTCTTGTCACTCTTCGTATTCTTACAATATGGTTGAATACATTACATACACATTTTTGAAGATGTGAGCCTGGTGCGCCAGCAGAGAATTTATACTGGGAGAAGATATGCTTTTGGCATATAGCTTTATTGAGTTATAACCAAACTTTCAAATCACAATTGTGGCAGGATCCTTACCCTTTCTCCTACTGATTTTATTCACTTATAGAGCTCTCTTTCATTTAAATTTTAGTTGCTACCGTGCCACATATTCCTGCATAAACCAGCACTATTTGTGTGAGTCTGGTGGGCTGATAGCTTCATTCCTGACATCTTGGATTTGACATCTTCACAGTCAAAGAAGTGAGTTTTGCTTCTATTTCTTCTATTGCAACTCTGTGGTGGTTGCAACCTGTCCCCTGCCTCTCCTGGACCACTTGACCACCTGGATACCAGAGAAGGTCAGGCATAATTTGGGGAGAATAATTACACTGTGCAAGTGCAGTGAGACAGGACACTGAGGCACCACCCTCAATGCTTCTGCAGCTCCTGCCAAGAACAACTCACCATCGTCTGAGTGTAGTGAAGCTGGGAAACTGAGGCACAAGTGGGGTGAGTCAAGACATGAAAGCATGTCCTCTGTGCTCTTGGAGCTCCTATCATATGGTAAAAGACCACATTTCTGCCTGGGAAAGGCGGCTACCATCAGTCACTTTTGACAGTTTGGTACACCTGCTACGGAGGATGCAACCTGAGCAAAACAGTACCAGAACTACACAGTCTGGAGAGTCTTGGACATTGCCAGAATACTATCTTATTTTAAGAGTGGCTACAGTGGAAAAATACTGACTAAAAGTCAATGATCTTGTGACCCTATAAATAGTGATCCTAAAGTGCTGCCCTTTGAGCTTTCCTAGATTGTAGCAGGCTGTGACTCAGCTTCTCCCTCTGAGGTAGAACACCCCTCAGAGACATCTCGTGATGAATAGACATCAGAAAGTCATGGGCTAGGACAGATTTCTCATGACTCAAGGAATTGCCTGTTGAGAAATGCTCATGCATTAAACTGAGAAATTCACTTAACTCAAGAGGGAAATTTTATAGGCATACCTCCATATATATTCTATACAGATATGCACAAAGCTATATGTTAGTGTGCGTAAATATATTCAAGTATCCATGGATTCATGCACATGAGTATGTGTGTGTTTATAGATTTGTACATAGACTTTTAACCATATACTTCTGTGTGTCTATATGTGATTTAACTTCCTCTTTTGTAAGTACAGCGTGACCCCTGACATCATCAAATCTGAAATCAAGTTGCTCTTTTAATTATAACAAATCCTATTGAATTGTTTTAAATCATTTTGTTAATCAGCTGTTCATTGAGTGTTTTTAGAAATCATATATTAAACTGGTGATCTATAACAATAAATTTTAAAGTGCTGCTAAACAAAAACAGTGTTAGCGTTGCATTCTGCAGCATACTCTGAACACTGACAAACTCCATTCCACTTTTGAGCTACTGTTTACACAGATTATTGTCACAAGCTGTAAAGCGGAATAAATGGATCTATCACAAAATCACATTTACATTCTCCAAGCAAATCCAGAAAAAGGCTGCTAACATCCAGGCCAGTGAAGTTGTACTGTAGTATAGTGTCAAATGTTATGACTACACTTCAGAATATGTAGCATATCTGAAAGAATCTGTGTTTATTTAATTATCTAGCAATCTACATCTACAGGTAAAACAGTCTAAATCTCTCAAAAAAAGTTGAGTTTTCAGGAACTATTGGATCTCCCTGGTGCACACAGAAAATGAGATAAACAATTACGCTACTACTTATATTTGCTGTTTTGGAGTATGTTCCATGCTTCCTCCTACCTATCACAGGCATCCTATACAAGATTAGATCAGTGAGTTTCTGCATGATGGTGATAATACTTACCTAGCAAAGGTTTTTAAAGATTAATATATTCTGGTTTGTACATTGTCCTCAGATTCTTCAATAACCAAAAGCTAGTGAGTACATTAGAAGCAGGATTTAAAGCAAGTGTTGTCATATTCATAAGCTTAATATGCTGGAGAAATTGAACTTTTTTGAGGCTTTTTTAAAGTCTCAGAGACAAAAATATATCTTTAAGAGATGTTTGAATAAAGAGAGAGGTGTGAACTTATTATTATACGCATGCCAAATAGATGTGTAGAACAAGAAACAAAAAACAGATGTCTTTTGGGTGACATAGGTGAATGTCCACTTAAGACTGGCACCACAAAACAATGACAGGTGTGGTAAGAGTTGTTGAAGAGCTGAACAGTTTTTTTTCTGGAATAAATGAATATTTTCATCAGGTTTTTATTATGTTATTGATTAATACTTTTTTTGTTGTTATACAAAAAGTTTAGAGCTTGTTAAAAAATACCCATCAAATCAGATATTGCAGAGGTTTCTTGTTTGTTTGGGTTTTTTGTTTGTTTGTGGTTTTTGTTTGTTTCTTTTTCTTTTAACTGATGAACATTTGCATTAGTTGTCTACTTGCAAATTTACACATGATAAGGGTGGTCTTGTTGCCTCGAATTTCCTCTGACTTCTCTTTCTTCAGTTCCATGTAGAGGTAGATCTTCATCAGATTACCACCTTTTGTCTTCTTATGATCAAATTCAGAACAACTAGGTACTTATAACTGTAATTCTTCAGCCAGTTCAGGCTCTTTCATTATAGTTCACTTTCATTACAGTTTCATCTGAAAAGATGCATCTTCTCAAGCTTTAGAACAGTTCTGCATTACAATGTAGTTCATGGTAAACGGAGATGACAGAGAGAATCACTTCAAAAGCAGGCTGTTCATAGTATTTTTTTTTTCGCTTAGTCCATGTTGTCCTCCAACTCAGGGAAGTGAGGAGAAAATCTCATTTCTGTATAGCATGCTTTCTGCTACGTATTGCCCTCATCACATACTGGTGGGCTTTCCTTCTTTCAGAAGTTCAGGGATTCCTGAAACTGAGGAGAAAATCTTGAGTCTGCTCATGTCAGTAACAAATTTGCCCTTTACCTTCCCTAAAGACAGGATTTCATTAAGTGTGAGAAAACCCTTAAGTTAGCTCCTAAGTCATATCATCTTCTTTACTTTTCTTGAGTGCCTCCGTATTTGTCCTTTAGTGACAACAGGTACGCTTCTGGAGTTAATTCCCCAGTAGTACTCACAGGCTGTGCTTTGGTTCACAGTGATGCTCTTGCTAAGTGTATATTTTTGAATGAAGCTAGACTGAAAGATGCCTTGATCAACGCCTTACATAGCATCATAGATTCATAGAATGTCCTGAGTTGGAAGTGACCCACAAGGATCATCGAGTCCAACACCTGTCCCTGCACATGACAACCCCACAGTTCACACCATGTGTCTGAGGGTGTTGTCCAGTCTCTTCTTGATTATTGTCAGGCTTGGGGTGAGAACCTCTACCTAATGTCCAACCTAAACCTCCCCTGGCACATAATCCTGCCATTCCCTTGGGTTCTGTCCTTGGTTGCCAGAGAGAAGAGATCGGTGCCTACCCTTCCTCCTCCCCTTGTGAGGAAGCTGTAGACTATGAGGTCTTCCCTTAGTTTCCTCTTCTCCAGGCTGAACAAACCAAGTGACTTGAGCCACTCCTCACATGGCTTTCCCTCCAAACCCTTCACCAACTTTGTAGCCCTCTTCGGGACACTCTCCAGTAGCTTTATATCTTTTTTATACTGTGGCACCCAGAAGTGTACACAGTCCTCCATGTGAGGCCGCACCACTGCAGAGTAGAGTGGGACAAACACTTCCCTCGACAATTAGGGGAGATGTTGTGCTTGATGGAGCCCAGGACACGGTTGGACCTCTTGTCTGTGAGGGTACACTGTTGGCACATGTTCAACTTGCTGTCAACCAGAACCCCTAGATCCCTCTCTGCAGAGATGCTTTCCAGCATCTCGTTCCCCAGTCTGTATGTACAGCCAGGGTTGCCATGTCTCAGCTGTAAAATCCGGCACTTGCCCTTGTTGAACTTCATGCAGTTGGTGATTGCCCAGTTCTCCAATTTGTCCAGATCCCTCTGCAGGGCCTCTCTGCTCTCGAGAGTGTCAACAGCTCCTCCCAATTTTGTATCATCAGTGATCATACTTAGCATCTCCTCAAATCCTGAGTCTAAGTCATTTATATAGATATTGAACAGTACTGGCCCTAAGATGGATCCCTGTGGAACCCCGCTAGTGACTGGTCACCAGCCCAACATAACCCCATTGACTAGAACCATTTGAGCCTGACCCATCAGCCAATTGCTCGCCCACCGCATTATGTGTTTATCCAGCTGTGTGATGGACATCTTGTCTAGGAGGATACTGCGAGAGACAGTATCAAAGGTTTTACTGAAATCCAAAAAGATCACATCAACAAGCTTTCCTTGGCCAACTAGGTGGATAACCTTGTCATAGAAAGAAATTAAGTTTGTTAAGCAGGACTTTCCCCTCATGAACCCATGCTGGCTGAGACCGGTGACTGCATTGTCATTCGGATGCTTTTCAATAACTCCCAGAATAACCTCCGTGATTTTGCCAGTCACTCCAACTGCTTATGGCCACTCAATCTGCAGGAACAGACTACAGTTAATCTGATGTAAAAATGCCCAGAACTGCAGTGTGGATGCCTGGTTCTTTGAAATAACCATTTTACCCTATCGACATTGTCCCACACCATTTGTTAATATAGACACAATTCTCCATGATTAAAGAAAGATACTGTGTAATTTCAGTGGTCAAAACTCACAGATAGTGGTATAATTTTTGCTAGTGTTAAGCTAAATCAATCATTTGATTTAGCTAGGGAAAACTAGATGTTTTTTAATTACATCCATTGTTACTGTATCTAAATACCTCCCACACGGAACAAACTGCAGACAATGAATTCTCTGCTGATTTCAAGGCATTCCCAGACCGTATCAGGTAACAGAAATATCTGTTTGTGGCTTATTTTTATTTATGTATTGTTTTATGTGTATGTACGTGTGTGCTTAACTATAAATGAATGCCCACTCAATTAAGATTTTTTTGTTTGCCTGCAGATGGAGTATAGGCAGGAGCATTGTTGTGGTTTTTTTGGTTTGTTTTTGTTTTGGTTTGGTTTTGTTGTTGTTGTTTGGTTTGGGGTTTTTTTAATCATTTTTTTTAATTTCCACTTGAATTTCTTGGCTGTTTTCCCTGAACTAAACCTTAGTAACCTAAGCAATGTTTCACTCTGTTCCATGATTGACAAACTGAGTAAAGGATCTGAGAATTTTATTATTTTCTAGTGCTGACCAGAAAATGATTTTTCAATTTCATTTAAAAAAAGAAGACATGCAGTTTCAGAATATTTTATTATTGTTCTTATATAGAACCGCTCTTGGAGAATGTTTTTGTGAGAAGGCTATGATAGATACTATCTCAGCCTACCCAATGCCCTGACAATGACCCACTGGCTAGAACATTCAACTTGGGTGTGGGAGTAACTGATCTGCTTGTTTATGACAGATCAGGCTCCCACAGACTCCATCCCACATACCAGGCAAGTCTCTTGCTCACCAAATTATAGCATCAGCTTCTTTTAAAATGTCAGATTCTCCTCTTGCATATCTTTCTTTCTATATGAACAGCTAAATAGAAGACTGATTCTACACTATGGTGGTTATGGGTAATTTATAAGAAGAGGAGTCATATTACAATATCTATTCTATGTGATTCAAAGTAGAGATTAGATTCTAGCTACTCTATGCCCTTAGAATATTTTGTGACTTTTTTCCTGCATAAATTGTTCTAACCTGAAACAGTGAATTGAAACATTTCAATGTAACATTTCTTACTTTACTTCTTTAAAGGGGAGGGGGAAGTTCTGTAAAGGTACTTTGATGCGCCACTATGATACTTGTCTCACCTGACTGAGTGCCAAAATGGAATCCACAGCCATTATTCCTGCATTATTTTGTAGTGTTTCAGCAATGGTAAGCTTATGCATGAGAATACACCAGTGTAATTCTCTCTAGAAGCTAAAGTAGGCCTGAGGTAATATGGGAAACTGGAAGCTTTATGAAAATGGGTAAGGGATTATTCCAGACATCATTAACTGGTATGTATAACACAACAAATTTTATGTCATGGAATGTATATTAATAAATGGAAATGTGATTAAAAGTTTGAAGCTCTGACTGGATGTAGATACATGTCATTAACAGAACTTTACTGAATGTGGCACTTGTGAGTACAATTTTTTTCCTTAACGTTTATAGTGAGCATCACTTTGTATGCTAGCAAAAGGGCATTCCATTGCAAAATACACATAAATAAGAAAGGACGAAGGAAAGTTCGTTTAAAACAGACACTGAGCACAATGTCTTTAAAAGCAAAACATCAATCTTTGAAACTAAAAGATTGGAAATCAATCAAATGTATTTCTACAAAATATTGCTTTAACACTAATCAGAAAACAGAACAGAGAGACAGAGAAATATGTTACAACTGCATAAATAAACACTTTCCTGTATGTTATTGCCTAGTATATAACCAGATGTTTAAATGCACTGAGAATATGCAAAACACACAGAAAGGAGACAAATTGCATAGTCCTGCAATTGTAATTTTTGGTTTCAACACACTAGTAACCAGCAGGAGAAAATTAAAAATTAACAACTAGTAATGGTTAAGGCAAATAAAACTAGGATTAAAGAAAAAAACCCAACACACTATATAGAAATCTTTCCAAATTACCTAGTGCAAAACATGTTGCTTGAAATGGCCTTGACACAGCTAGCTGAGGTGTGCTTCAAATACAGCTATATAATGAAAAAATTGTGATAAATTACCACCAGTTTAAGTTCAAAGAAGCTTTAGAGAAGCCAGCTTCTGAACTCAGTTAAATGGTAAAAGAAAAGAAGATGAAAAATTCACCATTCAAAGGTAACTAGCTGGTATGTTGTTCAGATACTTTTGTCTCCTGGCAAACACAAAAGCCTATTTTCCACCTATTTTCACGTTGACTTTATGTAAGTCTGAAAAACAAGCAGTCCGGTTATGTTTTCTCTCTCAGGTAATAACTTCCACAGAACTCAAAGTGGACCAAAAGGCTAAAGCTGCAAAGCAATGACTCCCCTTATGTGAGATGTCTTGGCTAACACAGAAGCTTGTTTTCAGGAAAGACTAAAGTGCTGGACACATTATGAAACTGCAGTGCAAGATGTCTGTGATAACAATTTGTCTTTATATTATAAGTATCTCTCAATCACGAAATTTAGTTTTCTGTAATAATGAGGACTGCAAATATGGCAATTATTTCTTCTTAAAAAAAAAATCAGGGTGAGATCTGAGTTCTTCAAAACACAAGGGACTTGTGGCAAGGAACAAGACACTGTCTTTCAACTTCAGAAGCCAAAATATTTAAATTAATCTTAAGAATTTTTCCAATGATGTGATTTCTAAAACAGGAAATGACTTTTTTATGGAAGAAATGTCCATGGGAAAATTTCAGAGATGCAAAAATCATCATCATCATTACCATCACTTTTATGCCCAGCTAGGAAAAATACACTGACATCTTCTTGGCTGTCCTCCTGGAATGGTCTTCTCACTTTCACTCTCTGCTTGCAGAGAAAAAGCAAAGTGAACATAAGCCTCCAAGGCAGGGAGCCACAAAATCAACACCCACTTTGAGCAAAACTGGAGGGAAGCCCTGTGCTGGCAGTCAGGCAGCTGGCTTGGCAAAGAGGCAGAGAGCCTGTGTGCCAGTCCTGCCGCCGACTGCCCAGGTGCCCTGCTCAGTCCCACGCACCCTCCCTGAGACTAAAGAGGCGCCCACTAGAGTCTTCTAGGATGGTCTTTGTCAAACTAGTAATTCAATTTCTTTCGCTCAGGAGTAAATCTGTTTTGGAAATCCCAGCTGTGGAGAAGAGAGTCAATTTCATTTTAATCTTTGATTTTAATGTTCGATCTGCATTTGGGATATAGTTATTTGTCTCTCTTTTTTTTTTTTCCCCTTTATCTTTCTAATATATGAGCATCCCTAAAATGTCCAAAGTTTTTTTATTAGTCCAGTTTTATTTTGTTTTGGGAAACTTTTTATTTGCGTAAGTCATGCGTGTATACTTAATGCACACATATTAAAATATATGTATGTATATAAAATATGTATTGTATGTACATAAAATACATATGCATATATATTTATTTATATAAAATAAGCTTGTACACTGATGAAGGATATTATATCTATACGCCATATCATGCAATATCTACATAAAACTTCTGGTGTAATGCCTGGTCCATTACAGCGAGCATAACTTTTAGTATTGATTTAAGTGAAGGCATGATTAAATAATTCTATATTAGATCTGAAGTAACAATTCTTTAGTTTCATGACTAAAACTAAAATAAAGGGAGAGGCAATTGTTCTGCATTGAGCAGAAGAAAAATGCCTCACATTTTATTTGACAAAATTCAAAATATAAGAATGAGGAACTTTCCTCCTGAAAAAAAATAGACAGTTTCAAATATTCTGAGTCTTGTTTCAGAAGTTAAGTAAAAGTTACTTTCAATATTAGTATTAATAATCGTAACACTAAAAGTAGAAAAGCAAAAGGCACATTTCACAATATAAAATGACATATTTAAACTTTACCAACATGAAACATTTATTTAGAATATGAGAAAATGGAAGACTTCCAGAAAAAAGTTTTTGCTGAGAGTGGCATAATTACTTCCAAACTCCCAGTGATAAAATTCAGATTGACTGGAGAGGAAAGTTAGATTCAAACTGTGTCCTTTTGAAGGCATGTTCATATTTAGCTGTTTACTGCACTAAATAGCTATGCTCTACACAGAAATAGCTGTCATCATTATTTTTAGTTCAATTTTATTTTTTGTTGATTTGGGTTTTTTATGTGGGCAGTTCATTTTGATTGGGAGTAATTTTAATCACATACTTTATAAGAGTAATTTCCATTTATTTTTAGCTTGATAAGATAGAAGTACTTCCATATTTTACATGAAGTGTTAACATCTGATGATACTGTTGCTTTGTTATCTATAGCTCAGCAGTGGTAAGAATAATTTATCATCATCAAAGTAATAAAAATATATTCATTCTTACAAAATTCTGTCATTTTGGAAGTGATGGGACTGCTCATTCTTCAGTTAAGCAAAAGCTGGTTTTGTGCCACTAGTCTTCAATATTTAATCTACTCAGAGAAGGAACAAGATTAGAGAAGTCATAAAGTATTATCAACAAAGTTCTTACAGTATACGGAATAGCTCTTTCATACAGTAAAGTGATGAAAAAAATTGTAGTTTTGTGCATACCTTCATTATAGTGTTTGTTGCTTAATGTATTAACAGACTAAGGTGTACACTATATGTTGAACACAGGCCAGCTCTTTGCTTATTTCCAAATGCAAATTAATATGTTGTTTTATGAATGAATGAATAAATGAATGAATGCTAACCTGTTTACATCATAAAGTAAGAATGTCACATCTTCATTAACTGTTTGGCTAAGGACTAAAAGGAATGCAAGAACAAATTTCAAAGTCACATACCCAAAATTAAAATATAATGATTTTACTGGACTTCAAAAAACAGGTAGAAACACTTATATTCTTGTACATCTTTAGGGAGTTCCTTTTTTTTTCTGAAAAAGTATCCTAAGAAGCAAATATTTCCCCCCTTACCTAAAATAATATCCTTCTGCTGTCTAACACTGTGACATCAGAAGACAGAAGCAGCTCTTCTAAACACAAGAAGTCAAGAGCACGAAGCTACTGAGCCTTAGCTTGTTGAACAAAAAAAAACAACCAACCAACCAACCAACCAACCACCACCACCACCAAAAACCAAAACAAAAAAAAGACAAAAAAAAAACCCCAAAAAACCCCCACCAAGTTACAGTCCAGTTCAGATAAGTTCTAGAAAACTCTATATGTACTCTCTGCAAAGCATGTCTGTGTGTAGAATCGCCAGATTATATTTGTCCAAACAACAAATAAAACAAGAGATCATTTAGGAGGTTAAGTTCTAAAGATTATTAAAATGCTGTTATACGTCACTTAGCAGTGCATCGTAAAGCTACTGCCTATGTAGCATTTTGTATGTATTTTNTGCTCATTCTTCAGTTAAGCAAAAGCTGGTTTTGTGCCACTAGTCTTCAATATTTAATCTACTCAGAGAAGGAACAAGATTAGAGAAGTCATAAAGTATTATCAACAAAGTTCTTACAGTATACGGAATAGCTCTTTCATACAGTAAAGTGATGAAAAAAATTGTAGTTTTGTGCATACCTTCATTATAGTGTTTGTTGCTTAATGTATTAACAGACTAAGGTGTACACTATATGTTGAACACAGGCCAGCTCTTTGCTTATTTCCAAATGCAAATTAATATGTTGTTTTATGAATGAATGAATAAATGAATGAATGCTAACCTGTTTACATCATAAAGTAAGAATGTCACATCTTCATTAACTGTTTGGCTAAGGACTAAAAGGAATGCAAGAACAAATTTCAAAGTCACATACCCAAAATTAAAATATAATGATTTTACTGGACTTCAAAAAACAGGTAGAAACACTTATATTCTTGTACATCTTTAGGGAGTTCCTTTTTTTTTCTGAAAAAGTATCCTAAGAAGCAAATATTTCCCCCCTTACCTAAAATAATATCCTTCTGCTGTCTAACACTGTGACATCAGAAGACAGAAGCAGCTCTTCTAAACACAAGAAGTCAAGAGCACGAAGCTACTGAGCCTTAGCTTGTTNACAGAATGGTTGAGGTTGGAAGCGGCCTCTGAATGTCACCTGGTTCAACATCTCTGCTCAGAGAGAGTCACCTAGAGCTGGTTAAATGACCATGTCCAGATAGCTCTTCCATGTCTCCAAGGGTTGAGCCTCCACAACCTCCCTGGGCAACCTGTGCCAGTTTTTGGCTACGCTTACAGTCAAAAAGTGTTTCTTGTTGCTCAGATGTAAGCTCCTGTGTTTCACCTTGCCTCTTGTCCTGTCACTGCATACCACTGAAGAGGCTGGCTCTGCCTTCTTCACACCCACCCTTCAGGTATTCGTACACATTGATGAGATTCTTCCTGAGCCTTCCCTTCTCAAGGATGAACAGTAGCGGCTCTCTCAGTGTTTCTCATAGGTGAGATGTTCCAGACTCTTAATCATCTTCACGGTCCTTTGCCAGACTGTCTCCTGCGTATCTGTCTTTTACTGAGGAGCCCAGAACTGGAGATAGTATTTCAGGTGAGGCCTCACCAGTTCTGAGTAGAAGGGAAGGCTTGCCTCCCTAGACATTCTGGCAATGTTTTTCCTAATGCAGGCAAGGGTGCAATTAGCTGTATAAGAGTTCTGCTTAAAGGTTAGTAAAAAAATTAAAAGATAAGATTTTTTAAATTTAATTTTCAAAGACATAGTAGATCAGCATTATTTACTTCTTTACAGGTTAAATATAAATTATAATATATCCTATCAGGTACAAATCTGGACCAGGTATCTTAAAAGCATTTCTTAAAACCTTTGTTTTAGTATAAATTACATAACATATGATTAAGCAGTTTCAGTCAAGAAATATTTTCTTTAATAATGTTGATGTCATAATATTCTAAACTTTTCTAACTTTAGTAAAATATTTGGGTATATCTTAAAAACATTGTGGCTGACAGCAGTTTAGTTCAGGCACTGAAGCATAGTTACCTGTCAAAGACACGCACTTACTGTAATGAAAGTTACTAATTTTTTAATATGCTCATTCTTCTGCGAGCTGCTTTTAGAGCTGAAATAATATGTTCAGTGTTAAAATAGATATTTATGTTCATGAACACACACACACTTTGAAGGCAGTTACCTTGAAAGCAGTGAGATAGTTGGTTATTTTTAGATCTTCCTTCTGAAACCAGGCAATAACATGAGAAAAAAAAATCATATTGAAAATATATGAGTGATGTGAGTGGAAGGCAGGCTTAAGGAAATGTTTCCCAGTGTAAAGTTAATGCCATTGAAACTAACCCTTGATTTCTTAAGATTCTTGATCCCTTTTCTGTTCCACGAAGCTGAGGGCTTTCCCTTGTATCAGGCATCAAGATGGATACATTTGAAGTTGTGAAGTTTCTTCATATTTTCAATTGATTTTGTGTTTTCTCCTTGATTTCGCTTTAGCAGAAGAAAATAAGTATTATGTGTCATATGCTGTGCACAAAATGATGGTTGTATTTATTTGGTCTTCCAGTTACATGCTTCAGATGCCTAATAATTTTACTACAGCGGTAGAGATAAATGACATATTTAGAAATCAATCTGCTGATGTGTTTATGTGAATGTGACATCATTCATTTTCTTTCGAAGACTGTCAGCCACTGAGATAAAGTGAAGACAAAAAAATTCTGTGGTACACTATGAATATGTCTATGAGAACTCACAGAAAATGTCATAACATTTTATTTAATGTAGTTAGCGAATTAATCAATAATGAAAAAGCCTACATTTTTTTTTTCTTCACAGAACATACAATTCAATATAATATTATACTAAATTCTATGCAAGTTTGAATTGTCAGCAAATTATATAAGAGATAACTAATTTTCTGGACTGGTAAGGAGAATAAACGTACTCTCTTAACAAATGGAAAACATTTATCCTTACTTAAAAATACATTTTATTTTTTTCAAAAACTAGAAGTTTTTAATACAGAGGTTGTATTTGTTGCAATTTCAGCTGCACGAGATGTTTAAGCAGCCGCAGTTCTGCTCAGAAACAAAACATGAGGGTGGGCCCTAGGGATGCATACAGTTTATACTTGCAGTTAATGTGATACTGTCTTATTTAAGTAATCACACAGAAATTAAGCTTTGCTAACCAGTATCTTCTTGGCCCACAACAAAAGCAAAATATTACATACCTAATTTAACTGCTTTTCCATTAAAAAAAAATCAGAAATACATCATTTCATTTCACAGAAGGATGAAGTTTGAAAAAAACACCCTAAAAGCCATGAGATGTCCTTGGAGTTAAGAATACCTGCTAAGAAAATTCCTGTCTAAAAAATGCTAACATGATTTTTAGGAAATAAAAACATAAAATGGAAAGAAAAACTCTGAGATTAATGGGAAAATTTTCATGACTTGTGATGAATATTGAATCCTGATAAAAATTCAGGAAATTGGTGTATTCTGCTACAGAATTTTACATGAGAATCACTGCAGACTTTCGTGTGTCATTCCCAAGTAGAGGAAATCTCATAGAGTGTTTATTTTCATAAGGTCTTTTCCCCTCAGTGTATCTGCAAAACCTAACAAACATTCAGCTTGTTTAGGTTGACTTATCACTAGCCAGACAACATTTACATAAAACAACATTATTGGAAAGTCTATGTAATAGATAGAATTATACATATGTAGAGAAGTGATCTTCAGTTCAAATTGGTTAAATAAGTGACTGTTTTTCCAGCATAGCAGTTTTGCTTCTTGAATGGTGACATTCTTATTTTTATATAAATTTATATTACAGTTGTTACACATTCTTAACTGCCAGAATGAATACTCACACACACTTGGATGTCAGATCAAAACGGCCACCGTTTAATTTAGGGAACATCAACAGATAAGAAGGAAGCATCTGTATTTTCTTGTTATATATTTTATAAATATAAACTTTTTACAGTGCTGTACTTCACAGTATAGTATAAAAAACTGTAATGACTTTACATATAATTACAGGATTTTCACATTTTGAATTCAAGACCTTTAAAATATATAAATTTATTTCTGCATGTCTTTAAAATACCACAAAATAGTAATTTATAAGTGACTTTTTCAGATAAATTGAAAGTAAAGTGCACAGAATAACAAGGAAGTGTGGTAATAAATATAGCATATATTATAAAATACTTAAGCAATTTGCAAGATTTGAATTCAGTAAAGCTTTGGAGGTTTGTTCATGTACTCTGGAAATATGTCAAAGTGAAAAATTACATTTCTATCTTATGCTTCCATTGCCCTGGCTCTGTTCTTTTTACCTAAGACAGCAGTATAAAACAGATTAAAATCAGATTTCTGTAGGTTTTGCCTTTGTTTTTTATTTTGGTATGAAAGAGATATATTTTCATCTTCCCAGCATGTATTCTATTTTTTATGAATACAGCTGAGATATATGTCTAAAGTAATCAAAACTTATTAAGTACAGATATTAACAGAGGATTGAATTTTTCAGATTGCTGAACTGATGTCAGGCTTGCATAAATGTCTCATTCTACAGGCCTATGAGTGGGAACTTAACTTTCAGCAATACATCTGAGGCCAAAGTTAATGAGTAAAGCCATCAGTAGTCTAAAAGTGGAATGTTCTGGTGACTGATTTGTCTTATTTCCTTCTTTTTATACACCCTGTATTTTCAATCAGTCACTTCTGAGTGTGAACAATTTCATCATGGAGAACTGTACAACATGCAACACTTTCATTCTAGATTGCTTCTCAACATGTTGAAGAAAAGAGCCACAGAACTGTAATAATATGAACTATAATTATAACAGTATTTTAATATATGAAAGATTTCTGAAGACATGGAAAAACTTTCTATATATTCATGTTGTATAAGCACTATTATTATGTCATTTGAGGAAAGAAGACCCAGATTATTTTAAAGTTCAGATGTGTTTTTTTCCTGGTTTGTGCACAAACAGAACCTACTCAAGAAATACTGCCACATATGGTTTTAACACTTCTTATTTTATTAAAAAATCTTTCTTTTATATTATTCTCATCAAATACAGGATTCAGATAAGAGCTATTATTATTGGGGTATGTTTCTTCGTTTTGGGTCTGATGGGATTTTTTCATACTGGATGGTCCTGTAAACTCTACAGGACTATGGAATTCACGCTGTGCTTTGAATATAATGAATGGATGACAAAGTCTCCTGTTAAGATATTAGTATTTACTAGGATATAATAAGATGGCTACTACTACTACCAGCACTGGTTCTAACAGTGCTAATACCAACACCACCAGGCTACTAACATAGGACAGAAAATACGATTTCTGCTCTTAGCAGGAGAAGGCCTGTTGGGAGACTAAGAGAAGGAAGTGAGCTGTGATTGAATTTCTATGAAAATAAGCACACAGGAGCTCCAGATGGAGAAAAAGAGGAAGAAATTTTGGCAATGGGCAGGACACCCCTCCCTTGGTGTGCAGGCCAGTGCTGCTGAGGGTTTTCCATGCCCTCCCCTACCACAGGCAGCTCAGACCACAGTGACCATGGCAGGCAGAGGCCTGCACTGGGGAAAAGGGTGGACTAGCCATAATTTCTTAGCTCCATGTGTATGGCACATTTATTTTCACACATTGGATAAGGTTCACAAGAAACATATATTTTGAAATGAGATATGACAAAGAACTTAGAGCAAGTCCTTGTTCAGCACAGTTGCTGCAGAAGAGTAAGCATCAACATACGTTGTTGAAAGTTTAACACATAGATGACAGAGGCTAGAATCACAAATGGACTGGAGGCAAGACATGACATCTTAGAGGTTAATGTATTTACAGATTTTGGGTTTGTGAGAGGAAGACAAGTATTGAAGGACTTTGAGAGAGAAGAGAAGCAATTTATTGGATTTGACAGAAAGTGATGAGTCAGGAATGCAAAGAGGAAGGTGACATTATGAAAACAGGTGTGAAGTTTACAACAGAAGCCTGATTAATTAACAACAGGTTCAGCTTGCATTTGTTAAGGGATGGAAAAAAAGAAAAGACTGATGCTAAATGATGCCCATCTAGATTGGCATTTTATCAAAATACATGTACTGTAAAGCCTCCTTCTTCCCATTGTAATGGAGAAACAGATATTAGAGTTTGTTGCATAAACCCAGGTAACCCGAATGTGAAAACCAACACAGAGGTTTAAATTGAATAGTTAGGAGTCTCGATGGCAGTACTTGCACTTCCCTATAGTGAGGAGAAAAGGAAAGAAGAATGCTTGAGAGAAAGAATGGCATCTCTAGTTATGTCAGAACTGATGTGATGGCAAAACAACTGTTCAGAGATGACAGAAAAGCTGGACAGATTTCAGTTTGAGAGATCTGTGTTTTCAGAAACAAATCTTCAAATAGAGATGTAACACAGATATAAATATGTGTTTGATGCTGATGTTAGTTGTAATAAGCTATGAAAAAGGAGACAATGAGATGGATGGCAGTTTGGGAGAGGGGTTTTTCTTGAGAGAGGTAATGTAAGAAGCAATGAGAAAAGAGAGTGAGAAGAATGTTTAAATGAGGGCTTTGCTAGATTTTTAATGACTCATATGTCTGTTAGAATAGCAGTCTGAAAAATGAGATGCCTGAGTTCGGTTCCTGAAAGAATCTGAAATATTTCCAGCTTCCAGACTGTGGAAGAGAGAGCTGACCCTGTGCATGTTGATGCCCCCATCTGTACAGCGCTCAAGGAAGGAGTGCACTTTTGTTTATCGTTAAAGCTAGGCCAGAATATCAGGAACTGCAACTTCCTTTTTCCTAGTTTTTCCCTATCGTGTTGAGCTGATGCAGCCTGGAGACCAAACTTCACATCTCCAGTCGAAAGACTGAAAATGCAGATTGAATTATAAATGCACATGCATATGAAATTTTCCTTTACTATGCTATCATTTGATACTATAACCCATACGTATCTCATTGTGTGAGTGGGATGACAGAAAACTTGTTTTGTCACCTTTAGCTTCAAAGAAAGAGGGAAAGATGTGCATCTTGTATTAATAAGCAAAGAAACTGAAATAAATTTCTGGTCTATCCACTTTACCTGCTTGAATATACAGGATACAGACTATACAGAATAACAAATAAATATAATACTGAAACCATATTTGGATTTCTTTGCTACATTATTCTACTCCAAGTCATTATTTGAAAATTACTCTTTGTAATCCTAGGAATAGTTAGTATTTTTGTCTGTACTCTCCCTTTGCCTGCTACGTTATGATTACGTCTCACCACTACTAGCACTTTCAATTCTGTGTGCAATGTGAAACTAATTCTCAGTAGGCAGTATGCATCTATGAGAATATTAAGATATAAGGCTGGCTGGATTAGTCATTGCAAACTACTTTCCTGACCAGTGATTCTGATCCTATTAATGCAGTTGTTACAAGCAAATTTTGCCAAATTGTTTTTTGAAAAGGGTGCCAGCTGGTAGATGGTTGAAGAATTATTCCTTTATCTGTTTTTCTTAATTGATCTAAAACAAAGCACATTAAAACAATGAGCTGAAGTCAGATTTATTTTTTTTTTCACTGATATTGCTGTAATTTGGAGCAGTAGTTGGCAACTTATTTGTTGATAACCTACATCCTGTTCTTTTCTGTCATTTCTTCACTTTATAGTGAGAGCTAATGCCATCATGTGAATACTAAAGGTGAGATTTGGGAAACTGTTTCACGATGAAGTGTTATGATTCAATTACGAAATCAGCAGATACAGCTACATTGCTAGATATAATACTTTTATACAAATGTTTTGTTTATTTCTCATTAAACGAATCAATTTATGGTTGTTGGGTTTTAAGTTCTGTGTTTTTAAATCACCAGGTGATTATTGTAACTGCCTGGGAAAACAAATCACTGAACTCATTTTTCTCTTCATATCTAGATCTATTTGTACAGTCCTACATTTGAAGGAAAAATAGCTTGTTTCGGATCCCAGTAAATTCCCTTAAGCATCAGATGTCATGATCTGCATCTGAAAAGGTTTATAAGCATAGAAAACATAGGTTTAAACTAAATAAATGCTTATGTTTTCAAAAGTAACCCTTGAATTTGTGTATATAGCTTTACAGATCCTTCAGTATAATTTGAAAAGATCAAATAAATCATCACTGAATTGATCATCACTGCATCTGGGCATTGCTCCAGGAAGCTTACTGATTCCTACATTTCTTCCCACACAGGGAACCTTGTGTCTACAGCTCAGTCTGACTGCAGAGTCCTTCCTCTTCCTTGCAGTTTTGAACTCAGGTATCCACATAGCATAGCTGTCCATTTTGAAGGTGATACAAAGAAAGAAGTTAACGAGTTTATAAGATGGCTTCTGTCTGCAGAGAACAAAGATTCTGAAAGAGTGTGGTGGGTTGACATTGAATAGCTGCCATCTGCCCATCAAGCTATTCTAGCACTCCCACTCCATCAACAGGACAGGGGGAAAAAATACAACAAAAAGCCAGTGGGTCAAGATAAGGACAGGGAGATCATTTACTAATTACCATCACGTAAAAAACAGACTTGATTGAGGAAAATTAATTTAATTTATTGCTAATTAAACAGAGTAGGATAGTAAGAAATGAGAACATATCTACAAACTGCATCCTCTCACCTCTCCCTTCTTCCCAGGCTCAGTTTTACTCCTGACTCTTCTGGCTCCTCCCCCCATAGCAGCAGGGGGACAAGGAATGGGTGTTGCAGGCAATTCATAATGCTTTGTCTCTACTGCTCACACTGTTCCCCTGCTCCATCATGGGCCCCCTCTCACGTGATACAGTCCTTCATGAACTTCTACAACTTCAGTCCTTTGCACAACTTGCAGTTCTTCATCACATGCTCCAGCACCATGAGGTGCAGTCTTTCAGGAACAGACTGACGTGGGGTCATAAGTCCTGCTCCACTGTGCATTCTCTGTAGTCTGTAGCATTATAAAAAAGCTTTACAAAAAGACATGGCAGGAAAATGTAAGTATTTCAAGCTGGAACAGTACAGTTATGTGAAAGTGCTTCTCTACTTTCTAGCAATAGTAGGGCACTAGACACAGTGGTGCAGATGGTCTCTCATAGTGTATGCCACTACATTAATTTATACAGAAATTTCAGCTTTAATTGTAAACATATTTAGGTATGTACTTCAAAATCGTTATCCTGTGTGTACTTTCTGGTGACAAGTAAGAATATGCTATACCTTTTACTCCAGTGTGTATAGTGTGGAGTTTCTATTTGATATCTGGCCAGCCATTTTCACAAACAAAACAGAATGAAAAAATAGAACTTCTTCAAAAACTCAGAGAATGCAATATCTCTAAATGTTATATTTTTCACATTCAGTTGTAAATGGCCATTTTGTTTAAAAGTTATTTGGAAGACAGTAAAGATGCATTAGTAGGGTGGACCACTGGGACTCAACAGTTAACATGGCAGTTTGTTATTTGCAGTTTTGGGCTGTTCCAGCACAAACCAGACATTGACATATGGGAGCAACTTCATCAGAAGACACCAAGACAGTTGGAGGCTGGAGCACTTGCCCTGTGAGGAGATGCTGATGGAACAGGTCTTGCTCAGACTGGAAAAGACACAGCTTTGGGAGGGAACTGTAAAGCTGTTTGACAGCACAGATGGAGCCAAACTCTTTTCAGAGGTGTGTAGCGACTTGATGAGAAGTAAGAGACACAAGTTGCAAAACTAGAAAATTTAGCATCTAACTGGATTTTTTTTTTCGCTGTATCAGTAGTCATACACTGGAACAGCTTGCCCACAGTGGCTGTGGCATACTATCCTCCACAACGGAACTGCACGAGACCTTGAACAGTTTGCTCTGGGTTGGCCATGCTTCCAGGGAAGTGTTGAATTACACAACTTCTAGAGGTCTCTTCTTGCCTAAGTTACTCTATGGTTTTAACCTAATCCCTTTTCCATGAGGAAAAAATCTTTTAAATAATGATTAAATGTAATGTTAATTTTTGTTGCTGTTGTGTTGCTATCTCTAAATCTGCATTACTAAATACAGAGAAGAACTTTCAAGGCCCAGTGTTGACACCACGGTTATAAAGGTGGTTGTAACCACTTTTCTATCTGTTATGGCATTTGTGGATTTATAGAACACCTAGAAAAGTACATTATTTATGTTTAGGAAGTTACGTGAGCTAAGACATAATGCTACTTCTTTGAAAACCAAACCTAATTTATTAGGAAAAAATGTGCCAATTTCTAGGCGTGGTTGGTTATTTCGTTTTGTTTTGTTTTGTTTTTCATTCTAAAGTAGTTTTCTCCACTGCTTAGTTCAACAGAAAAGCGACATATAATGTCCAGGGAAGGAAGACTAAATTATGGAAAACCTTGACCTATTTTCTTGGAGGAATTTTAACATACCTATACACTATTATTTTAGTGGCTCCTCATCCAAAGGCAGTATTCTTTCTTAAGTCACACTTGGTACAAAACATTTAATTTAATGCTACAAATTTTCAAGAGCGTTCTTGCATTTGGATTTCGAAATTTAGTTTATGGCTATTTTGTCACAAAATTTCGAAAAAACACTCTTGTTAATACCATTGATTACATGTGTGCTCTCTATTGAGAACAAACAAAGAAAAGTGACAAAAAATACAATTAAGTTCTTGTTCTCCTGAAGAAAATGCTTTAGCACTTGTTTTCTTAACTTTTTCACTGTTAAACAGGCTTCTTCCTAGCACTTCTTTTCAGTACATTGAAATGTACAGACAGTAAAAATCGGAGTGATTAAGCAAGTAAATGTAACTTTTATAAGAAAGAATATATGTTCAAAATATGAGGCAGCTGAAGAGTTGGCAGCTTTACCTCGATGTCTAACAAAATAATGTAGCAGCTGCACCTGAAATTATGGATTGACAAATCAGAACATCCCATTCAATTACGTCTTTTATTTCTTAAAGTATTTCAGTACTATCCAGTATATTCAGTGCTAACATAGTCCAATACCATAAGCATTTTGATTTAAAATAGTCAATACCTCAGTCTTCCTTTATTGCTAACAAGGGAAAATAGATATGTTCCCACTGGTCAGATCTAAACATGTACTTTAGGATGAAATTAATAAAAAATGGCGTTTTCAGCTTCCACCCATTGTGTGCGAAAGATTAGCTCAAATGTTAATATCTGTAAAGAATAAGCCCATATTTGATCAGATGACGAATTTCATGTCTGAATAAAAATTAAGATTTCAAGACACTTTGCTAGCTGATCTCCTTCCTTGCTGGATCAGAAACAAATAGCCTATGAGTCACTTCAATCCAAAATCCCAAATTAAACCACTTCCAAGTTTTGAATTTAGCTATTATAAAAACTGCAATTCAAGTCTTCAAGTAATGTTAACTAAAAGCTTTTCACATCTTCTTCTCTCATCAGGTATTCATTGACCCAAAATTTGTGTTCTAGGTTAAGCTGAACAGCTCTCTACACCCTGCTAATCATATTGAATTCTCCACAGACTAATGAGAGCTTAGATAACTAGCTTTTTTTTGTTATGCAAACTGGATCCCAACCATGAACCTTTACATAGGAAATGCCTTTGTGAAGAAGTTCCTTATGTTTTACTAAATGTAAGAGGGAAAAAAAAGGAATTTGCTGCAGGTGAATGTGACATATTCAGACAATCTTTCAGATTAGTTGTGTCTGTGCCCATTTATTAGCTTTACCTATTTTTGATCCTATGAGCAGATTGAATTCTATTGCATCTGTCTTTCTATTCTGTCTAGAATGAGACAAACTTTCTAATGATACCTTTTTCTAATGTTCTATTACTTTTCTTCATCTGAGGCTTTCTTTATATTTTAGGATTTGCAAAAGAAATGGCTATCTATCTTACAGTACAGTATAAAATCTTGGTTGCTGTAAATACCTAGGTTTAGATTTGTTTTGTCTTTTTTTTTTTTTAATCTTTATCTTCAACATTTAATTTCAGTGTTACCCATGGCTGACTAGAAGAATCTTTCAGCTTTGTTCACCTTAACCCTAAAAAAAAAAAAAAAAAAAAAAAAAGCAGGAATGTGACTATACCTCTACCCACAGAACAAATAAACCGATGTTGATGGAATTCTTCTTGCATAGCCAATTAATTCTTTCTTTGCATGCTTGTAAGTGATTTCTGAGTTCTCAAGCATTCTCAGATCCAATATTGATGTTTCTGGCCTAATTTTATATAATTATTTTCTTTTTACTTAACCCTCAAAATTCATTTCTGCCATTTTCTTCCTTACATTCCTCCTCTGTTTGGTCATTTGGAAAAATTTTCTCAGTTTTAATGCATGGGTTAGAGCCCCCCTCTATCTAAGTTTCTACTTTTACATTGGTAGCATATCACCACTTATACGTTATCTGTCAGTATTTCAGTGAGATGTTTAAAGATTAATTTTATATGCTAAAGTGGGAAAAGTTGGGACAAAGTCTATTTTCTGAAATAAGAGGAAGACCATTAATGGAAGAAGTCTTACCGAGCTGAAAGATTAACTGAATGCTTCCGTTAGGGATTGTGACAAGTGTTCTTTACAGCATAGATACAATTAAAACATAAATCCATTACTTACCTCTAAGAAAATATTTTAGTGCAACACCAGTCTCTCTTTAATTGGCTTCTTCAGCAATTCCCTTTCATTTATAAAAAGACAGGAAATTTATAATATATTTTGTATGTCACCTCTGGGTTCTGACCTACATACAATTTAAGAGAAGCTCTTAAAAATTTGACTAGGGTGTCTACTAATGTTGTTATTGCAATTGTGCCCAGGACAACTCATTACTGGAAATTCTGGGTGCTATAATAATAGCAGTAAGTTTTCCTTCTGCAAAATAAGTGGTACTTGATACTCAGTTTCCATACAGTATTGCATTATCTGAGCTTGCTGAATTATATTTAATTAATTTTATATGTGTCATATTTAGTTAAATCCTGTGTTAGAGGCTTTGACGATGTGGTTAAACATAACCCTGTGTCGAATGGTCCTCCCAAATATATTTCGTTTATTGATCTTAGAAAACTGTACTCCCAGTGTTTGTTTTGGTTTGGTTTGGTTTGGTTTTGGTTTTGGTTTGTTTTTGTTTTTGTTTGTGTTTGTGTTTGGTTTTGTGTTTTGTGTTTTGTGTTTTGTGTTTTGTTTTGTTTTCAGAGATGTTATAATTGAATGGAGCAGCACATGGAATTCTTCTTCTTTTCAAGGTACAGTGTTGCAAGAGTGTACCCTGTCCCACTGAGTGGGGTGAGGGCAGAGTTAACTTTTGACTACTCTGTACAATAACCAGAAGTAACAATTACTCAAGAGGTTCAATTAAATCATGAATTTACTTAAATCTCAGTGGAATTACAGCAAATAGTGTCTTGGCAAAAGTTTTTAACTATATCATAAAACTTAAAAAGTCTTCCACAGCAACGTTCACAACGATATTACCCATATGTGCCCAGAATAAAGTTAGACAGAGAGAGAGAGAAAAGAGAGGTAAGATTTGACTACTCCAAGGGTCCATCGATCCAGCAATGATTTCTGTAGCTCTCCTGGTGGCTGGTGCAATGAAACTTCAGCACTAGTGTCTCAAGTGAGCAGTTTTTTATACTTTAGATCATTTGTATGTGAGATAGGGGAGGGCAGGTCTTCTCCTCCCTCTGCTCACTCCTCACGTGATTGTTCCAGAAATGCATCAGTGGTCCCAGAAATGAGTCAGAAGTGAGCTGGCTGGTCCTCCAGGGATGGCAGTCTATTATTTCCCCTAGCTGGTCAGTGATTGCTGAAAGACCCTGCCCTTGTTCAAGCCCAAATAATGAGGGCCAAGATACTGTTAATGAAGCTTTCATTTTTCAAAGAACAGGTAGGCTTCAAGGAAGAGATAAATCCTGTCTCCACAACACTCATCTCTTCCTCCCTGACAGTAGTTGTGAAAAAAAACCAAACAGTTGTTTAAGGCATAATGAGGTACATACTATGTCCATCACAGAGAGGAACTCACTTAGTGAAGATCTTCATGTGTAGCCAGCTGTTAAGCAGTTTTATTTTGAATCCATTTCTACCTTTTCTTCAACAATAAAACATCAGCTAATAAAATAATACTTTCTCACTCTGTTTCTGTCACTTGGCAAAATTGTACTACAGATTCTCGATTGTGGCCCATCTTTTATCAATGGCTGTGTCTCTGTCACATGGTGTTTGTGATAAGACAAACTTTTTGGACAGTACAAATGTCAAAGGGAAAACACCTGTCTAGACGCCATCCTGAAGAAGGTATGGGGATTTTGGCTATATCAGCCACTAAAGATTCCTCTGGTTTTCATGGACTCATTAATCTTCTAAAAATACATATATATATATATATGCTTGTTATCAACTTGTCCTCAGTTAATATCTATGGACAATACAAGAGTTAAGTCTATACTGTGAGATAAGGAGCTTGTCACTGCTCTCCTGGTCTAGGTTCAGTCTGCCATTCATACTTATGCTCACTGAAAGGATGACAAATGCTTTCCTTATGTTGTCTTGGAGCTGAGTAACTCAGGAGATTTTTCTGTCAGTACTTCTGATTTTGGCTTGCAAAGTAATCATGGAACTGTCTTTACCATTGGTATTTGAAACTATGCTTACGTCATTTAAACTGCTAATATGCTTTAGTTGTCTGTTACAAATGCAGTTTCAATTTCAGCGTCAACAGGGAGAGAAACAATGTGGAAAAACACTGTAGTTAACTGTTTAATTATAATATGTTGAGATCTGATAATTCATTTTCTATAATATTTGTATTAAATAGAATTTCAGCTTAAGAATTCAGATTTTCTTTTCCACCACTGTTAGATACAAGCTGGCAATATGGACCTAATACATTGTCCTGGTTTTGTTTAAAAGAAGACCAATTGTCTTTTGGTGAATTTGCCTTTCAGCTAAGTTCTTCTAAGTAGCTGCATTTTTCTGAAGTTGGCTGCATGTTTTTCAGACAGTGTTTACTCTCGAGCTGATAGTAGAAATGGTATGCAGAAGAGCCCCAGGTTTACATTTACTGCTGTAGCAGCCAAGGTTGCTGATACATTTTGCATATTCCATAAGTGAGTGCAGCATACTCGCAAGGATGGGCAGACAGAACAGTTGACCAAAATTGACAAACTAAATATTCCATCCAATCCACATCATACACCATATAAAATTAGAAGATCACGAGGGCTTTGCTATCTTCATCCATGGCTGGCATCTGAAGAGCACCCTGCCTGTCCTGCCTGCTATCCTAGGCCTGGTTATAGGCCACGAATCCCTGAATTCAGTTCTGGTTTACTGCTGAGTCTAGCCCAAGACTTCCAGGTACCTGACCTGCAGCCACTGCCAGCTCTGCCATGGGCCATGACTGAACTACTCCAGGAAATTCAGTTTTGGTTTTGTATATTTTGCATTATTTCTCTCTCATTATTAGTGTTATTAGTAAAGCATTTTTAACTTCCCAACTTGTCTCTCTCCTTTTTCCTCCTATTCCCTTTCCAAAGTGGGGAGGGTGAGGGGTTAACAGAGAGCATCCACCACAGTTTATTGTCACCCTGCAATAAACAGTGACGTACGCCTTTCTTTTACCTTTAGTTTACTGTAGGAGCATAGGAGTTTGGGTAAAGGCCTTTGGCTTATGCCCTGCCACAGTCCATGTCTTCATCCTCCACAGTTTATTGTTTTGTTAGTTTTATTTGTTTTTTAAAACATTTCCCCAGCCCTGCCTCAAGATTTATGGGGCTACTGGTGATGTTTGTGATCAAAATTTAGATACCATATTGACCATCTTTTGAGGAATGTAATAATCTAATGCAATTTGTCTTTAGACAATTAGACAGAAGTAGCCTCAGTGTTTTTCAATTTCCTTTCAAGTCTCCTCCTTTTTATTTAATATTATTATTTTTTTCAGGGTGGCGAGAACTATCCATATCTTTAAAGTAATTTGATTATTTTATGTTTTAAACAGTCCTATTCCTTATTAGCACTTTTAAACTCTTACTTGAACCTAGTATAGAGAGGTTAAATCATTGCATCATTAATATTTAAGGCAGACTAAATGGAAAGGGATTTGTATAAAGACCAGACATCTTTGTCACTGATATAATAGCACAAAGAGACTATTTTCTTCATGAGAACAGGAAGATAGTTCTCTCTGTTCCATGTTGGATAATTTATTTCTGTTACATTGATGAATTCATTTTGGTGACAATACTTTGTCTGAATAATGAAAAGCTGGATAAGACAGCCTGATGGTCAAGATGGAATACTTAATTTTTCTCCCAGTTACAGGAAACCTTACTTCTAAGATTCACACTTCAGGTAATCTATCTCATTTTCCTCTCTTCCTTTCTTTCACTCTGTACATTCTGGGTCTTTCACCATGATTCTAGAGAATCTGTTATCATAATATTTATAGCCATTTATTTACTATTTTGTTAAACAATATTTCTCCTCACTCTCATCAACTAGTAGTTTTACCTGTGCCAGAAATTCTTGAACACCAGGTATTATATTCTACTGTAACATTGTTGCACATTATTTTGTCAGTTACACCTAATTTATCACTACACCACAGAGCAGAATTTGATGACATTATTTTTTCTTTTGAAGAAGAAAAGCAAGAAAAAGAAGAAGCACTTCAGCAACAGTGCTAACCGTTTGATTTAATGAGATGATAAATAGATTTATATAGTCTACAAATGTTTAATTCTTAGAAGACACAATTGGGTTATCTACTTTGACTTGTTGATTAACATAACTGTAGAACTGGATGCCTTTAGTCCTATATTAAATTCACTGACTTACGGATGACTAAAGCACTTCCAATGTGTATAAAGGGGACAACTACAGCTGAAGATTTGCAAAGCAAAGCTTTTCACAGAGTAAGAAAGAAGATGGAAGAAAGAGTGATTTATAGATGTTTATATTCTTCCTGCAGTGTTGAAACAGTAGTGCTGCTAGCGGGATTGAAATATACAAACAAAAAAAAAAAGATTTCACAAATCTTACTAAACAGCAACTGCCTAACTAAACGAAATCATCCGAAGAAAAGCAGCGACAAAGGTGCTTTTGGAAATAATAATTAAAAAAATCACTCAAATCAACTGTCTTAAACTGACAGTGCTTTGTATAGGGTTACCATGATGGTTTTAGTTTTAAATTGAAGTCATTCTTCAAAACAGAATACAAATTCTGCTGCTTTTATTTCATCAAATACATAGGGATTATAAGACTCCCTTTACTGTAAAGTGTTGGTTTTGTCTTGTCTGTGTATCCAAAAATATGTTCAGTTCATATAGAGTGTGATTTATTAATAGAATGACCTCCTGAAAACACTGGACAGAACAATATCTGTATAATCCTGGATTTAGCCAAATATGGCTAAAATATATCTTTCAGTCTAGGCTATTGCAGAGTCCTCATGTTGTCAACAGGACTATCCAGATTCTCAAAGAGAGGCGTATGCTCTGCGAAACATGATGCTAACAGCTCTTTTGTATTGAGTGATTTAAGATTTCATATAACTGCTATTCTCTCTCACTGCTGACACTTCCTGAAAAAGGAATTTGAACATATGATTGACCATATGCAGCCTGCTAAGCAACCTTTAACCAAATTGTCTGAGTAGTGTCAGGCTCTGTTTGACAGGCTTTCTAGGGTATACTAAAAAAACAGATAAACTTCACCTTTAGAAAACTGAGCATCAGAGATATTTTAGATAACATACCAACTAAACCCTGTTTAGGAAGATGAATGTGTTCCTGATATTTGTCAAATACTGTTGCACAAAGTTGAAATTTTCTCTTGTGGAATGGTTGCATACAGTGCTTTGAACAGTAATTTTTCTTGGCCAGTTAGTAGAAGATTCAGATAGACAAATAGAATCCTGTCATTAAAGTTTCAGCATAATTACAGATAGATGTTTCATAGAAAATCCCATCCTAGCTTCAACACTCCTCAGTGGATAAAATCCACTTACAACCTGAGACTTTAAAAACCGCTATTTCTCTTCTTCAGACTACTTTGTTTAGAAGGACCAGTTCTCCAGGAATTGCTTTTTAACATAGAGTGTTTTAAAAGCCTGTTTCACTGGATGGTATAGGATAATCTCTAATCTTTTTCTAGTGCATAAAATAACCCTAAAATTGATACTCATTAAGACTTTGTATCTTCAGTTGCCTGCTGCTATGTGTCATCGTCACTGGCTTCATCTATCTCATCCTTTGAAGCTGTGCCCTAATTCTTTTTCAAGACATCACCATCAACCCACAGACTGGGTTGCAGCCACTTGTGTGAGTCACCTGCTTGTACCCTTCCCCTATGAATTTTAAGTAGTCATCTTCTTCCTACCACCACTTCTGTTTGAGCTGTGATCACAATCTTTAGTACAAATTGGTTGGCAAATATAGGGAAATATATAAAAATATGGACATGGTTGTCTATACTTATTTCTGGTGTATTTCTGTCTGGCCTTTATTCTTGTTGATTTAATAATGAAAAACCAAGTTACAAAGCCCAACCTTAGTCATTTCTTAATAACTTTAAAGTTTCAACAGCAATTCAAAATTCACTGCAGACCAGTGTCTTCCTGTTAAAAGTGGATCTGCATTTAAAATCAGGTTAAAAATGTGATTTAATTCTGGAATAATCACCCTTTTTATTTTCTTCCTAATTCATTGTAACAATAGAAACTTTCTTATCTAGAACTTTAAGTATAACAATGTTGTCATTGCCAAAATTCTGTATGATGCATATTTCCTTTTAATGATAGTATTATATATTCTATGATTAAAGCTCATTTTAGATATATTCATCTGACTTAATTTAGCATAAGTTCCTATAAAATGATAGTAAGGATAAAGAATAAATCTACTATGAAACTTTTTTTTTTTTAATTTCCATAATTTGAATTAGTTTTATTCTTAGGATAATAATTATTAATAGTACTCAGAAGTTGGATTTAGTAAGATTTTGACTGAAAATCCTTTCAGGCTGTCATCTCAGAGCCGAAACAAGTATCTTCTGAAAATATTAAGTACGTAATAGAAGACTGAGTAAAGCTTTATTTGCAGTGATAAATTGCTTTCTTGTTTTTCTTGTAGAAAATTACAAAGGTTTTATGTAATTTAGATAAAAGTAAGATATATAATGACATGGTAGTAGTTGTAGCCTCTTTGTTTTTCAAAATAGTTTAAAACCATTGTGAACGTATTAAAAGATATACAAATCCAGTATTAGCTAAAATACATCTTAGAAAAGGATTCAGAGTGTAACTCAGGCAAGAGCAAATTGGAGGTAAAAAGCAAAACTATTTTTTTTACCTTGTGGACAAGTGAACAACTTATTCTGCAGCAAATCAATACATATTGATTTTTAAAAGGTCTGAACATGGCGTAACCCTTACAGTCAGTGCCACTGTACCCTGATTCCTGCATTGGTCACACCTCCATGCTTACCTTACTGTACTGTTTGCCACAACTTAATTTTCCTGTTCATGAGCCCTACAGCAAATAGTCAGTATATTCCTCCTTCAGAGAAACTGAATTGGTTTTAAGCTGGGAAATGTTTGTCTCTTCACCAGAAAGAGAAGTAATTATGCCTATAATAAACTTGCCCTGCACACTTTTTTCCCAGATAAGGACTTTTTCTAGATACGTATAGGAGATTCAATTTGCCTGAATTGCATGAGACTGAAGAGCTGTACTTGGATAGTATGTATTTTACTTGCAAGTCATGTTAGTGACATACATGCATAAAGGCTATAAATCATTTCATAGCACTAATGAATCCTGTGCTATGTATAGTATATGCGTAAGTCATCAAAAAATGGTGTTTCTCTGTCCAAAAATGACTCATGTTCTAAGTCCTAACTGGAAAAAAATAAAGTTTTGTTGTTGGTGGTGGTGGTGGTTTGTTTTCTGTTTGTTTTTTTTTTTAATTACTTTCGATTTGAACCATCATTCAACACCTCTGATATCACTGACAGGCATTGTCTCTGTCTGCCAATGTACATTTACAAAGGGTCAGTATAGAAAATATATCAATTCCTTAGATGTCCCTGACAGAACTGTCTTAATAAAAAACTATCATCTTATTGATATCTTCTGCTCAATAATCATATTTTAAAATCATTTTATGATATGCCTCATCAAGCTGCTGCTTCGCTTCTCACTACATAATTTTGACAGAATCATTTGGAAAATCAATGCCCCAGAGCTTTATTTGGATTTACTGTTGAATCCAATTACAGTGTATTATCATAAAAAAATATCAAAGTGAAATTTATTGATGGTGCTTGTTTAGTCACTGTGTAACTGTTAACTCTAAATATAAATACTTTGATGACATGATTTCTTACCATAACAAAAGAGCAAAGAGAAATATACTCTGTAATATGGCACAACAGACCGCTTACTTTCAGATATAAAGAAAGACTTTAGGAGGGAGTACTGTACTATACAAGGGTCTGCTCTTACCTCTGACTACACCTCCAGACAGAAGCAGAAGCCTTAAAAATGTTACCATGATATTATTTTTATTATTTCTGTTATCGATTTTGTCTAAATAAGATACATCAAGCATATGCTATTAATTATAATACTGAAAAATTATTATTTTATGTTTGTAGATTGAAGAGCACTTGAAGCAATGTGATTTATCTGTCCAAAATCCCAGATGAGACTGATAAGTTTCTGCCTCAGATGGCCATCGACTTAATTGCTATTCCAAATTAAAAACTGGCTTATAAGGATCAGTCATTTAGTGCATTAAGAAATTGGGCTATGGGATTTGTTTTCATGTGTCTCTGAGGTGCCTCAGCAGTCTATGCTATTCTAGCTTTGATTCTGTGGATCTTTGCAAAAGGACAAATAATTGTCTTTTCATAAGGATACACAGTAAGAAACACTATAGTTTCCGTGTCAGCATTAGAGTGGATGAAGTATCTTGCACAAAGAGATGCTAGAAAAACCTGAGATCTTAAAATGTTAGAGCAAACAGGAAAAGGGGGACAAAATTGAATACAAACTTAAATTAGATGATAATTTTTCATCTCTTTTAGAATCTATGTAAGATACCTTTTCAGATGAGTCTAATACTTGGGATTTTTTTTTTTTTTTAAATTTCTCATAGGAAGAATAAATATGTTTGCTGGTGAGGGGGGTTGTTTTGTGGTTTTTTTTGTTTCTTTGTTTGGTTGATTTTTTTATGTACACACCAGTATGTTATACAGTCATCTCAAAGGAAGATTTCAAAGATATACATTTATTAAAACAAACAAACAAACAAAAACAAATAAAGAACCAACCACCACCTACAAAACAACAAATTTTGATGTTTCGTGTTGTTCGTACTTCTGTGTTAATAAAATTCATTTGCTGTGTTATCAAATGAATAGAGTTTAGTAAATCCTTTGATGATTAGATGATTTCTTAGTTCTACTCAAATGTGTTCATTTCAATGTTACAGTTTTTACATTTAATTTTCACTTATTTTGTTAGTTTATTTTTACTTTTAACTTTTCTATTCTGGTCCTCAACTGCTATATTTATTACTTTGCATCTCCATTGAAGATTCCTTGTACTTCTAGGTTCTTTAAATGGAGGTGGAAAATAAATTTCTGGTCTAAAATCCTTTTAAACTGCCTGAAAAATCTAAAATCATATAAATAGCTAACCTGATAAATGGAACAGTTAGAATAGGGCACTTAAAACAACCAATAGTAACTCAGGCTATGATTACACACTTGTAAAGATAAACATGAAATTGGAAGGGTTTGTCTGCAGCTTTGAAAGTAAAATTCTCTTCCATGAGAGTCACTTTTTGACTACAAAATCATATTACTTTTCAGAATATTATGGTTGAGCAACAATGTCAACCAGTGTTTATGGTTATAAATCCCCTGCTGAATAGTACAATACATATCTCAGAATATGTTTCCATTTTAAAGGCTAAATTTGAGTAAAATGCATTTTACAGTTTTTATTGATTAATTTATACTAGCAATGTTTACCTATTTGTTAGTTACCAAGGATTACCTGAATTCAGACATGGCTTGCCTACTGTCTGCTTAGGACTATTAAAATACAAAACTAAACCTTTACTTTGATGCATTTTAACTTGCTACATGTTTTCTCTCTTAGATGATTGTATTGATTAAGGGAAAGAAGCCAGATGTTGGAGATCAGGAATGGAATAGCACTTCTAAATTATAATAAAACAATGTGTAACTTCTGGTGGTATGTACTTACTTCTTTAGCAAAATCAACAATTACAGAATTTGAGCAAGTCACCTAAACGGCAGTAACTTAAAAATTCTAGATGCCTTAAACACAAATAATTGCACTCCTCAAAAGTACTTTCTACATCGTGTCAGAGTCTACATCCTCATCCATAAAAAATAAACAAAAAATTTTATTCAGTGATCTGTTGAGGTTTAGAAACTTAAAACAACGCCCACTAACCAGTATTTATTCATTAAAATTGCACTACAAAACAGTTGCACAAGCCCAAAACTTTTCATTACTTCCTTTGCAGAGTCACATAACAATAACCAGTCCATGCACACATCACAGATCAAAAACATTTATCCTCTCTCTAGTTCCACCAAAGATGATCAGAAGTCTCAGTGTTGATATCAGCAAATAGTAATATTTAGTGGGACTTGGTAGCAGATTGGACCTTATCATTTATCTTCTGTTATAAAGTACCAAAATGAAAGATATATAAAGTTACACAAGTGTGACAGCTAAAACTGTGAATAATGGACACTGAAAACACTAACCCCCTCTGCAAAAGTCTCTGCTTTTATTTTCATACCAATGAAGACAAAGAAACTTGAATTTTAAAGGTCTAAGATGAATGACCTTTCTCTCTCTGGTTTTTCAAAGTTCATCTAATTATAGATGGTTCTAATGATTAAAACAAACAATATCTGTACAGATGCATACAGTGATAAATCCTATTAAAGTATTCCGATGTGAAACAAAAGATAGAAAGAGCAGCAGAAGATTCCAAGGATAAAATTTTAAAAGTGTAATTCATTCAAAGGAGAACTGGGAAAGCTTACAGGAAGGGCTGGATGACAATAAAAAACGCCCTGGTATTAATTTAAGTATTATAAAATGTAGGAAGATGCATATAGGGAATAATAATGCAAATTAAATTAACAGCTTGGAATGTCATGTTCTTACACAGGCGGTTCTTGGGCACTTTCAGTACTCAGTACTTAGTACAATAAATAAGATGAGTCTTTAGGGCATAATATTTAACCTAACAAATGTTTAAGAAAGATTTTAACAAGGCAGGAGCTGAATCTATAGGTCCTGTCTTTTCAAAGGTCAGCATATCTCTACAAACCCACCAAACCAGTCTACTGGAAATTTTGTGAAATGTCGTATTTCTCTATTAATGAACATTAGCAGTTGGTAACAACTAAGAAAGACCTCAGAATCGTAACCAATTGGAAAGTTATTATAGCTGTAAGGCACAATAGTAACATGTCTGTGAGAAAGGCAAATGTGGGCCAACATTGTATCATTGAAGAAAAGAAAATTATAAAGCCATGTCACAAAGCTCATTGAGATCTCACGTTCCAGGAAGACTGAAATTCTCCATCTGCAAAGGTTAAGCTGGATAACGATGCTAGATTATTTTTATGTCACTTAAATACTTTCCTCACAATGTTTACAAACTGAATATTTAATAGGAAAATTTCTCACTCATGCACAACTTACAATTGATGGAAAACCAGGAACAATACTAATAATATATTTTCTATACCATTCTACTTATATCAGCTTTGCTTAGCCTTATCTAATTAAATTTTATGCATTGATGATATAGAAAACAGGTGTGTTTTTTTCTCATAATAAAACATACTGTATACTTCATAGTTTACTGTACTATACACTTACACTGTACTATATGCAATTAGACCCAGTCAACATGGGTTTATGAAAGGCAGGTCCTGTTTGACCAACCTGATCTCCTTCTACGACAAGGTCACCCACCAAGCAGATAAGGAAAAGGCTGTGGATGTTGTGTACTTAGACCTCAGTAAAGCCTTTGACAATGCATCCCACAGCATTCTGAAGAAGCTGGCAGCTCATGGCCTGGACAGGTGTACTCTTTGATGCATAAAGAACTGGCTGGATCGGCTGGACCCAAAGGGTTGTGGTGAACAGAGCTGAATCCAGTTGGTGGCCAGTCATGAGTGCTGTTCCTCAGGGCTCAGTATTAGGGACAGTTCTGCTTAATCTCTTTATCAGTGGTCTGGATGAGGGGATTAGTAAACTTGTAGATGACACCAAATTGGGTGGGAGTGTTGATCTGATGGAGGGTAGGAAGGCCATGGAGAGAGGTCTGAACTGGCTAGATCATTAGGCTGAGGCCAATTGTATGAGGTTTAACAAGGCCAAGTGCTGGCTGCTCCACTTGGGTCACAACAACCCCAGGCAGTGCTTGGGGAAGAGTGGCTGGAAAGCTGCCTGGCAGCTGGCTCCTATCAACACCCCCAGATCCCTCTCTGTGTTCAGTTTTGGGCCCCTCATCATAAGAAGACCATTGAGATATTAGAGAGAGTGCAGAGGAGGGCAACAAAGCTGATGAGGGGCCTGGAGCACAAGTCTTATGAGGAGCGGCTGAGGGAACTGAGGCTGTTTAGCCTTGAGAAAAGGAGGCTGAGGGCAGACCTTGTTGCTGTCTACAACTACCTGAAAGGAGGTTGTATCATGGAGGGTGTTGGTTTCTTCTCCCAAGTAGCGACTGATAAAACAAGAGGAAATGGCCTCAAGTTGCACCAGAGAAGGTTTAGATTGGATATTAGGAAAAATTCTTTACAGAAAGGGTTGTCAGGCATTGGAACAGGCTGCCCAGGGAAGTGGTGGAGTCACCATCCCTGAAAGTGTTTAAAAGGCGTTTAGACGAGGTTCTTAGGGACATGGTTTAGTGCTAGAGTTAGGTTATGGTTGGACTCTTGTTCCTGAGAGTCTCTTCCAGCTGAGATGATTCTATGATTCTCTATATTTAGTATACTAGATTCTAGTATATGTACTCTATAGCGTACTATAAGGCATACAACTGACCTATTTGAAAGATGCAGAGGTAAGAATGTCTGACCCTGTGATGTAAATGGAACAGCAGAACAGTGAAGTGTGGCAGTGAGACACACAAGCTGCCTCTGGACAAGTCACTTCAGAAACAGCAACATTTTTCCCATAATGATCTTCATGTCTGTTTTGAAGTGGAAGAAAATGTTTATTAGCCAAACTGTATGTAATAGTACAGGGAAAAGGCAAAGAGAGAAATATTTTGCTCAGTATCAGTGTAAGGACAGTGTCAGAATGTTAGTCATCTCATTCAGATACCTCTCATTAAAAAGATCCAAGTGTTTGCAGAAATATTTGCCTTCTTGACCCGATATACAGATCCCCAGTTTTTTATGTCATTATGGAAGATGTCTTTGAAAATACATTCTTAAACATATATATTTTTGTGTGTAGATACTCTGAATTTTGCAATGCTTGTTCTTGAAAAAGGAACATAAAGATACCTTTAAGAATTGGTGGTAAAATTTTGTGTCACATTACGTCTTAGAATATGACTCAATCTTAAAAGCTTTTGACTCTATGTCTACCCTGACATTAACGATAATAAAGAAGGCTCTGTATTTTGTAACATGGGGATAGACATTATAAAATAAAAATTTATACGTATCATGTTAATTAGTACACATTCTCAGCGACCTCTTTACCAATTTGCATGATGTAAAGGTTGAAATACAATGCATTTTTTGCATTCTGTAGGTATGGTGAGGTATAGGAGACCTTAGGGAGGTCACAGGAACAGAAATCTCCCATATCACGGTAGATACGTTCCTTGGGTTCCACCTGTTTTTAGCTCATACAGGTAAGATGCAAAGCTAAAGATTCCTTGCCTTATGAGAAGCTTGTTCTGAAGGATTTTGTGACTTTAGCACTGAGTTAGAGCCAAATCACATTATTGGATGTTGACTGGAATTTTTCACACTACACCAGTGAACAAGTAGCAATTCAGGTACCCAAAAAAACATGGTTGTGGCTGATTTCACCTGTGACTAAATGACAATTTTGATAGATTCAGAGGTTCTTTAGTAATGTCTAATACATAAGACAATCTGATCTTTAGGACCAATCATGTCTAACTTACAGTGATTAAGAGTGACATCTCCTAGTGGCTTGTACATTAGTATTTTTCAGGACATCATCATAAAGAAGTCTCAGGGAGGGCATATTGAGCTTGAAACACAGATTAATCCATTAGTACTACTTCAGTAATAACTGTGTTTACTACTTACCTTCGCTGCAGCAGTTCCAGAACTGTACAGAACAATTATAAACTCCACAGACCAGAAATGAACAGACACCACATGACTCTGACCACATTACCAGCTTTTTCTGAAACATGATAAGAGGTCACATCTGAGATTTTGCTGTCTCCAAGGACTCCAGTTTCAAAAGCATTCCTGGGTGACTTAATATTTGCTTTCTTCAGTAGCTCTATAAATACTATGTCTGGAAGAGATTGTTTGCAAATCAAACACCTCAAGTGTTTGAATGAACAACTTGAGTTCGGTAAAAGTAATTATTGTGAAAATCTCAGTGTTCCCTAAAAGATTCTTTTCTCTTCAAGCTGATGAATCTATGAATTGGACCACTGTTATTTAGTTTGAATCATACATAAGAACTGATGCATTTTAAAATGAAAGAGTTCAAAGAAATTCTGAAAATAATGGCTAATGAAGAGTACTCCAAAAACCAAAAAAAAAAAAAAAAGGACATAAGTAGTTAACTGTTTTTTATATCATTCTCAGTTCTAGAAACCAGGTTTATTGTTATTGACACCCCCCCCCCCCCCAATTTGTGCATAATACTGTTTTTTTATTATATATTTATGTGTTCATTATTTATTAGGAAACAACGAGCTTGATAGTTTCTTAAAAAGTGAAAGCCATACATTTAGAGAAGCTCTTACTTGTGAAAAATGCATTAAAGTCTCACATGAACGTATGTTCAAACAGATCTTCTTAGTAATACATTAAAATAAATAAACTGGCAGTTACATAAAATATGCCAATAAAATATTTATTTATCTAGGAATCTTACTCCTACTCTGCCTATATAGATCCCAGAGGTCCTTGGTTACTCCTCCAATTTGCTCCTGGTTCTTTTGACATGCATATTTTTAGGAACTCTAGGTATGTATTAATAAAGAAAAAGTTTTATACTTTAAAATTTATGATACAGAAAAACTTGCCCAGTATGTAAACCATCTCTTTCAATTCTTTTAGGTACTGTTATCTTGGTACATTTTTCTAGTTTCATAGAGAAGCTTTAGAAAGGGAATACAATAAATAGTTCAGGGTACGTGTAGCTAGGTCAAAGACCAAAGTTCTGAGCTAACAGAATGTCATGTTCAGTTTGTAACCCAAAGTCTGTTTATGTCCCAGTTGGTCTATGTTTAAACAGAGGAATTACTAGCATACATCGAACTATTGCTATTATTGTCAGCACTGTAGAAAGAGCTGCCAAATATGTCAGTACACTGTTGCACAGTAATTAGTATTTGACTGTTGATATTCACCCAGCACTGCTGAACAGTTTATGTAGTTCAAATGATGAGGTTTGATGATGGAGGCAGCCCGTATGGGAAGGGGAGGGCAAAGTGTAGTGTGGAACGAAACTGAAAAAGAAGACAAAAATGGTGGAAGCAACAAAATTTTAAACCAACCTTTCTTTGTGAAGTCTTAATTCTCAATGCCCTTCTCAAAGCTATAGTAAAGCATATTATAGCTAATTTTCAGAAGTCTCCTAGCATTTAATTTAAAGCTCCACAGATCCTGTTTATTACATGACTTGAATAATCTTTCAACAGTGGTTGTTTGTTTTTTTTTTTAAGTGACAGATGAATACTGGAAAGAACAAACTAGCAGCTGTCCAAGGGGAAGTGGGAAGCAGAGGAATGGGAAGACTGCTTATGAATGAGAAGCAGAAGCAAAACATGCCACTGCAAAAGCAGCTTAGCTTAGCGTGTTCCAGTTGCAAAGTAAACTAAGGAGCTTTGTACAAGTTTGCCCAGCCCTGTATGGTTCCACACTCTGAAGAAACAGAAGGTTTTGAAATACATCATCATGGTTGTCAGTCAAGTCTTAGGTTCTAAGCTGGGCATACATAGCTCTACTGGGACAAGACTGACCATGGGGACTGCTCCCTTGAATATATTTACACTGTACTTTCTTATTTCTCTGTTTAAATGAATGAAAAAACATAGTAAGAGAGTATATACACTTCAAGCTAACTGTGAAACAGGCAGAAATGACTGGAAAACTGTAACAAGCTATGCAAGTGAAACTTTTTATCAGGTAAAATATGTTTTCTATTTAAAAGTCAAATTTTCAAATGTTATTTTTTTATTCTCCACAACCATGGCAGGCAGATCAAAAGATACCAGTCCTGTGATAAAATCCATGTTTATTTATTAAATTAAATTATACTAAGACAGTTATAAAATACCCCTCACATACATTTCCCTTCATACGCTCAGTGTCCTAGAGCCTGTGTGTTAAAATGCACTGACGGATAGAAAAACATCTGGACTCTGAAAACAGAAAAGATATGTTTGGACTGACTTCCACGGATGTGAAACTTTGTGCCTAAAAACATAACAAAACAAAAACAAAACCCAAACCACCACAACAACAAAAAAAACCCCACAGCTAATTCAAGAAGATTTTGGTGATTTTGTTATATTTTTAAAATTCTGTATTATTTTGTCTTTTTTTTTAACGTATCCCATCTGCATAGATGTCTACTGAAAATGTATAAAGGCATGCACAAACACACAGCAACAGATGCTCTCTTTATTAAACTACAACTGTCTAATTAGACAAGAGCTTCACAAGCCAAAATAACAGAACTTTGCAAGCAGAATGAAGAATGTAAGTGATGTACCTTTTTTATCCATCCAAACTTGTATGTCCATTAACTCAAATCTTTTTAATCACTCTGGCCAGATTCAAAACCAGGAAAATACAAAAGAATTGACAATTAGAAGAGGAGCAGAGATGAACATGAGGGCATCATCCATCAGAGTCTGTCCATCTCTATTTTGATTCTTCCTTGTTTGTTTTAGATATTTCCTGAAATGTTATCTGGTTCCCCACAGCGTTGTTCTCACTGATGGAGAATTAGGGTAAGAAGAGAAACCCTAACTGAGGATAGGTTAGTAAAGTGCACTGTTCCTGGTACTGCTGTCCAGTTAGTACTATTCTAATATAATTCAAATCTTGCAATTAATCCTTTCCTTTCAAATAGTCATGTAAAATCATGTTCTGTATAAGATCAGGACCATAGATTTTCGTTCATTAAAACCACATTAATAAACTTGGAATATAGGATACTTGTTTTACTTTATTCCTTAATTTTCTTAACAGGAAATAAAAATATTTTTTAGAAGGAAAGAGATTGTTCTTAAGTGAATATCACCAAACTGATTATTTGTCTTTTCATGTACTCTCACAACCTTGCCTTTCTAAGTTATTTCGTTTGAACAACTATTACTGGGAATCAAGAGGCTTTGCAAGTAGGACACATGTAGCTTTAAAGAACAAAACAAATATCTATTTACTAATTAACAAGCTAAGCATTAATATGTTGATCACTCATGGTAGGACACCTAATCAATCATTTTTGGCCAGGCACCCTTCAAGCAGATGAGTAAAAGTTGGCTGTTGTTATTTTTTGAACTGCATAGCTCCTTTCAGCTCTGCTGAACTGCTGTTTTGAAGTTCCCTGTTTTTTCCTTAGCTTTCCCCTCCTGAATCCTTGAGCTACTAACTACAGTCTCAAGAGTCTTCTCACTGTCTGAAATTTTACCTTTTTTGCCTTGAATGGCTGTGGTTTATGCACTTTCTTATGACACCTTCCCACATCTGAGCAGTTTTCTCAGAAACCTAAGCCAAGGTTGTACAGCTGTGCTCTGTCAAAACCAAGCCTTGTACTATAGCCAACTGAATCCCTGTGAGAAGGGTTACATACAGGTTACACCTATACTGGATTATTTAACTCGGTCAGGGACCATCCCAAGGCACTGGAAGACAGCCACGCTTCTTAGCACAGTTTGGTCAGGTCAACTAGCACTCCTCAGGTAGTGCCTGGGCATGCTTTGAGGGGTTAATACTGCACAGGAACTGTTAACACCAGTCAGTGGCTTCCCAGTAGTGGGGTGTGAGGGGGTGTGATAATGCAGGCTCCAACACCAGAGAGTAAATACAGGCGTGTTTAATTTAATAGTGTTGATTAAGCCTATATTTCCACGAATCTGGCATCAGCAACAATGCAAAAGAGGAGTTATACAATCTAAAATCAGAATTAATATATTATCCTTGACACTAGCTATAGTGAATATATGTATATTATAGTGAGACACTTTGGGGAGACTAGAGTAGAGGGAATATTTGCCTGTTCAAAATCACCAATTTCGCTGCAATTCAACAGCAAAATCCACAAAGCAATGAAAAAAAAATCAGTTTGCCAAAAGAGGACAAAATTTATTTTAAGCCATATGTAACTTTTTTTTTTTTGCTGAACGAATGTGCATGCACATGCATACATGCACACATGAAACTGGGTATGTTCTGGTGAAGGTTGCTAACACGTTCCTCCCAAAATAACTTCAAAGAATTAACATAATGAATGTGTAAACTAAAGCAGAAATGTGTTACATCTTCACTACCCTACAAAGCTGAAGGCAGCTTGCCTGATTTACTTTGAACTTTCAAAATATTCATATTTTGTAGTTTTAAACTAGGCAAAAGAATTTACAGGACAGACAGAATAGGTTGTGTTTGTTCTTCAAACAATGGCAGAGCTACTGAAAAACAGGCCAACAAATGGAATACTTGTTGCATCCTTAAGTAGTCCTATTCTTTCAAGATCTGCAGATTCATTTCATAGTCTGTAGAAACACAGAACACTTAAGTTCTTACATAGATTTTCTTAGCACTGACACAAAGTGAAATTGGAACATTCCTCTCAAATTGCAATATGTTTTACCCCCCAGAGTATTCTGCATACTCTATCTACAGAAGGGAACTTTCATGTTTCCTTTCTTTGCTCCAGTTTTACTCTGTTACTTCAGAAAAAGTATCAACAGAGGACAAAATATCATTCTCAATATATCAATGAATGTTGTCCTTGTTCTGGGTGTTCTAGTGGTCTTCCCAAAATGTGCGTTTTCTGTTATATGCCTACTTCTTTTATCTCAAGAGAAAGAAGAAGATATAAAAGAACATTCATATACCCAGTGTCAAGAGAAAGAGAAAGAGAAAGAGAAAGAGACAGAGAAAGAGAAAGAGGGAAAGAGAAAAAAAAAGAAAAGGAAAAAGAAAAAGGAAAAAGAGAATGACAATAACTTTTTTCATAACTATTCCATGTTTACTCAAAGGGAGAACAAATAATGTATATAACAATGCAGTTTACAGAGAAGGAAACAGAAGTATATTAAAGCCAAATAGTAGAAACCCCATATGCCACAGATTGTTGAACACCTGTTTTTCTGTAACGCCCTGGAATCTAATGAGAGAGCAATGTTAAAGTTGTGGTGGTGGGGGAGCTGGTGATGTATTCTAATCTAAAGACAATAAACAGGTAAAACCACAAAATATATTTCATAAACATTTTGTTCGTAAGGCTAGAACTGGCACATCATCCTGTTATGAGACAAAAGAGCAGAAATGTTGAAGTTCACAGGTTTATGATGGCTGGTTGTGTATTATTGTTACTGTTTTTATTGTTGTCCTTTTATGTATTTTCCTATTTTGTTTCCAGGCAGTTTTTCCACTGGTGTCTTTATTGTGCTTTTGTATGTTGCCATCAATGATTTTGCTTCCTTATCTAGCCCTACAGGAGACCTATGTTCTCTCACTCCATCTGTCATCAGTGTCTCTCAGGTAATAAATGAGAGAGATGATGAGCACTCTGCTTGTCTCCCTCAGGAGCTGTTGAGTCACCCTCCTGGAAGCACTTTTTGACTTGAGGGATCCTGGCTACTAGTACTTTCCTCCTTCTTTCTCTCTCCTGCACCAATGAACAGCCAGAAGCAGACCACCAGACTGTAACTGACAGCTATCTGCTTTCTCTGAAGACTAGAAAAATCACATACACACACAAAGACAGAAGTAATTCACTCTGCGTTTTGACTTATTAAAAGGGCTATACTCTGATGCCTGAAGGATGGAGGACTGGAGGAAAGCAAATGTCACTCCAGTCTTCAAAAAGGGCAAGAAGGAGGACCCAGGTAACCATAGACGGGTCAGCCTCACCACGATCCCTGGGATGGAACAACTTACCCTTGGTGCCATCTCAAGGCATATCAAGGATAAGAGGGTTATTAGGGGCTGTCAACATGGCTTCAACAGGGGGAAGTCATGCTTGACCAACCTCATAGCCTTTTATGAAGACATAACAAGGTGGATAGATCATGGCAGAGCGTGGATATGGTCTACCTTGACTTCAGTAAAGCATTTGACATAGTCTCCCACAGCATCCTTGCTGCTAAACTGAGGAAGTGTGGTCTGGATGATCCGATAGAGAGGTGGACTGTGAACTGGCTGAAGGAAAGAAGCCAGGGAGTCGTGGTCAATGGGACAGAGTCTAGTTGGAGGCCTGTATCTAGTGGAGTACCTCACAGGTCAGTACTGGGAGCAGTATTATTCAACATATTCATCAGTGACTTGGATGAGGGAATAGAGTGCATTCTCAGCAAGCTTGCTGATGACACCAGGCTGGAAGAAGTGGCTAACATGCCAGAAGGCTGTGCTGCCATCCAGCGAGACCTAGACAGGCTGGAGAGTTGGGTGGGGAAAAATTTAATGAAATATAACAAGGGCAAGTGTAGAGTCTTGCATCTGGGTAGGAACAACCCCAGGTTCCAGTGTAAGTTGGGGAATGACCTATTAGAGAGCAGTGTAGGGGAAAGGGACCTGGGGGTCCTGGTGGACCGCAGGATGACCATGAGCCAGCACTGTGCCCTTGTGGCCAAGAAGGCCAATGGCATCCTGGGGTCTATGAGAAGGGGGGTGGTTAGTAGGTCAAGAGAGGTCCTCCTTCCCCTCTACTCTGCCCTGGTGAGACCGCATCTGGAATATTGTGTCCAGTTCTGGGCTCCTCAGTTCAAGAAGGACAGGGAACTGCTGGAGAGAGTCCAGTGCAGAGCAACGAAGATGATTAAGGGAGTGGAGCATCTCCCTTATGAGGAAAGACTGAGGGAGCTGGGTCTCTAGCTTGGAGGAGACTGAGGGGTGACCTCATTAATGTGTATAAATATGTGAAGGGTGAGTGTCACGAGGATGGAGCCAGGCTCTTCTTGGTGACAACCAATGATAGGACAAGGGGCAATGGATACAAACTGGAACGCAGGAAGTTACACTTAAATATGAGAAGAAACTTCTTCTCAGTGAGAGTAACTGGAACAGGCTGCCCAGGGAGGTTGTGGACTCTCCTTCTCTGGAGACATTCAAAACCTGCCTGGACGCCTTCCTGTGTAATCTCATCTAGGTGTTCCTGCTTGGGTGGGGTGATTGGACTAGATGATCTTTTGAGGTCCCTTCCAATCCCTAACATGCTGTGAGTCTGTGATTCTGTGATTATGCACAAAGCAAGGGGAGCATGGGAGAAATAGCGAACAAAATATAATTATTATTTTTCACTGCAATTTTCCAACTGTAAAGGAATCAGAAAATAAAAAGAAAAATTAAGTAATCTAAGCAAATTCACTATGAATTTTGCAAAGATACTCTTTGTCTGCTGCTCTGATCACTGTTATGTTTTTATTGTTATTATTTTACACACACGTGTGTGTGCATGTTTTGAAAGATACAAAAGGTACCTATGAAAGGTATTAGCTGAGGATTCTCTTTTATTGTCATGGACACTCACATCCAGAAAGTTTTACAAAATAATCAATAATACAGAGACACATTAGAAGATGAACCTTTTGCTCACAAGTTGTCAATGGAGTACATATTGTTGGCTAATCTTCATGAGGGGAAACACATGTTTTTAGCTGATACTTCAGCTGAACCACTAATTTAGCTATATTTAGAAAATAAAAATGGCCAAAGGGCCTTCTCTATGTCTAATATCTATTTCAAAAAGTTAAAAATAATCTGTCTGCAAAGAAGCCTAAAAAAATAAAATGGACTAGACAAGATGGAATTTCTAGGGTAATTTTAATATCATGGTAGTACTTTGATTCAGATATAGGGAATTTAAAGGTAAATTTCCAGTATATTTTCTAAAAATAATGTAGTAACTGTAGACATGTATTCTAATTTTAAATATTTTCTGAAAGGAAGAAAGCTCAATGAATATTTGGATGTTACCATTGAAAAACAGACTTAGAATGAGAACTAACTTCATCTTCAATGCCATGCTATATACACTTTTATGCATAGAGAAACAAAATCAAACTCTTCCAAGGAAGACTGGAGGACTTTTTTTTGTTTTCAGTAGAAATAATTCTGCATTCTAAAATTGAGAACAGACCCAATGGAAGATGTAAGCAGGTATTTACAATGATTTGAACTGATTTGTCAGTGTCTTGGAGTGTTATAAAAGTAATTCAGATGACAGTTTAGTCTCACACCAGTTCTACCACTGCATGGCTGATTTCATGGTTGCCATTATCCTAGGAAGTAGCTGGAAGCTGGGGTATTATAGAAAAGGCCAGAAGGTGACTGAAATTTTCTTACAGGAATTCTGATGTTGTCACTTGCTAGCTGATGAAACAATAAGTAATAGATTATTGGTTTGAGTGAGAGGGAGTCCTTAATTATAACGAGACGAGGCAAAATATCAGAATACCGTGTCTGTCATCAGCAGGAAAAAAAGTTGAATTACTTTTTCTGATTTCTGGTTTCATTGATTATACAAAGGTGAAAACAAGTATGTTCAAAAATGCCTAATATGCTGGAACAAAACAACACTGTTTTTGCAAATTCATGATCACATCATCATTTAATTGCACTTGAAATAAGAAGGATTTTATCTTCCATTATTTTAAGGGCACACTGAAAGTTAAGATGTCTAGTTCTGTTACAAACGACGAGAAGAACCTAAAAATGGGGTTGTGTTGGGCTGGTGACTGCTCACTATCAGGGTTCTGCACAGAACAACTTTGAGATAACTGCAGCTTTCAGAGAATATATCTGTTTGTTGAAATGAGACAGAATACCATGAATTTGCCTAGTATTTCTTTTACTTGTAGACTTGTCAATTTATAAAGCCTAAGGACATAAGAAATCTTTAAATAATTCAAGTTTGGCCAGTATGTCACAAGCCATTACATTTTTCTTCACTAATTCTATGTTGAAAACATTAATTTTTCTTTCCTCTGAAGTGTATTTTCTAGAACAGCAGCTTGCTTGTATCTGAAGTCATCAAAGTATTTTCATTATTGTTTCCATTTTTTTTTCATTTGTGCAGTTGAAGTCTTCATCTCGTTTCCTTCATTCTAATAGAACACTGCTTATCCTTTTATTCTTCATTGTTTACACTGCTTACAAAACTGTACATCAAAAGTGAGTGTCTGGATTCCAAGTGTACACCTATATGAGTAAAACAATATCAGGGCATGGACCTGACCACCGGTTTGCAGTTGTCCATTCTGTTGTTATTAACATAGTCACTGGAAGGCTTCCATCCAAACACAACTAATAATCTCTGATACGATGCCTGAGTATAGTCCGAGGACCAAAGGCATCAACAAAGGATCATTTATAATGCTCAGTTTTTATGCAGCCACCCTGTTCCAGAAGACTAAGAGAGTGTAATAGTATGAGTTGTGACTTGCCAAGTGATATGGACTATCAGTAACTTCCTTGTGCAATAACGTGCACTTCTGTGGGTGTGAAGCCAGTTTGTAAAAATTATGAGGAAAGATTAGAATGTGGTTAAAAACAGTTAGGAAAGTGAACTTGAAATGTTTTCATCAAAATCAAAGAATCATATTTTTCACTTGAGTTACACTCACCACGTAATTAGATACTGCATGGTCAATTTCTCCTCCATTTGAAATATGATTTTCAAGGCTATCTGCAAAATATGTGTTTCTGATGGCCCATCAGGACACCACTGCTTAGAAGCCAAAACAACAATATTGCTAGTAAATAAGAGAGAGAGTACTTTTGACTGAAGTAATGCTTAAAGAGATTACTACTATGCAAAAAAAGGGCTTCCAGACGTAGCATACAGGAAGATTGCGCACAAATTCAGGATAGCAAGAGTTAAAAACAAACAAACAAACAAACCCTAAAAAACTAAAAACCAAACATAATTTTTTAAAGAATAAAAGGATTCCTTTTCAGCCACATGAATGTTAGCTCCAAATACAGGGCTAAAACTAAAATGATCCCTACATCCACTTAATGTTGTCATAGGTATCAAGACTGACTATAGAAAATGAAAAAGCATGCTACACAAAACCAGATGGGAAAACTGTGGCAGTGAAAATACACATAAAATGAAGGTTACCAAGTTTCAAAGACTGAAGGTTATGCCATAGCTCAGTGAGGGTCTGTTTCCTGTACATGTTTGATGATAGAAGTCTAAGTTTCATTCTGCTTCAGCTACCTACAGTTTGTTAGCTGTAAGAAGTCCCTGAATAGTTGCCCCAGAATAATTTTCATTGCAGAAGAAAGTCCTCAATTTTTAAGTTATTAGAAGTGAGTCTCTGATGTGGGACAGGAGGAGAAAAGGGCTCTGATCTGCTCTCATAAAGACAAAAGCAACCTCTTTTAGTTCTTTCTGAAACTACGCAGGATATTGGGATAAATCTGTATGCAAATACTGTAGAGAAAAGTCTCAGTAACTAAACCCTGAAAACCCATCCACCCATCTCTGTGTTTTGTTATGAACACGTTTCTAGGAATGAAGCAGCTCATCTGAATCCTAAAATCATAGAAAGGTGTGGGTTGGAACAGACGTTCGAAGATGTGGCAGTTTCAAACCCCATGCCGTGAGCAAGGACATCTTCCACTTCAATGAGTTTGATCAAAGACCCATCCAGCCTGACTTTGAACACTTCCAATGATGGGGCATCCACATCTGCTCTGGTAAACCTGTTTCAGCAACTTACCATCCTCATTGTAAAAAAAAAAAAAAATAATAATAAATCTTTCTTATATGTAATCTAAATCTACCCTCTTTCAGCTGTCCCTTGTCCTATCACTATAGACTTTGGTTAAATGTCTCTATCTTTCTTATAACTGCCCTTTAAGTATTGATATGTCACAATAAGGTCTCCAGTGAATGCATCAAAAGTGGTGTACAATCCTGGGTGCTCAAACTTGCTTACTACGATGCAGTGTAACTTGCTTCAACATTTTTGACTGAACAACAACCTGATTCAGCATCTCAGTATGGCTTTTCCCTTAAAAATAGCATTTTGTTGTTCTCGTTGTTTAGTATTTTGAGCTCATTTTAAACAAATAGGTAGGTCAAAAGTTCCCCAATAGTACCCTAAACATGTGTCCACGAAATGGATTCAGCAGTGTTATATGGATTAGACAGTATTAATCTGTGAGGAAATTTAAAAGAACACAACAGAGACTTTGTGAACACCTAATGAACATGACCAACTCTATTTGTCTTCAATTTAGGGTGGCTCACTGTACGTAGCATCTCTATAGAATAACATTTTACCTTTCTATTATTTTACTCTCTGGTACATGCCTGCCAGGGGCCTGAGGGCACTACCAGTCCTTAGATGATCAGACTCCACCTTGTCTTCTGGATGAGCATCAGACCTGTGTTGCAGGTAGCTTAGTCTGGCCCCTGTCTCCTTTCACTCCTGACCCAACACTCCAGCTCCTGACTTGTTTGCCCTGGCGCCACCCCACTCTTGCTGCTCCCTGGAAAGGCCTATCTCAACCTCACCACTTTACTACAATATTTAGGTAGTGATGAGAAGTATTCTACATTTGAATGATCTTTTTGGCAAATAAGATGTTGTCTAGGAATGATAACTGACACTCTGTATGGGAAAGTCTACATTGAAACATTTGTTTATTTTGATCTTATTTTATTAATTTTTCTTTATTTTAGCTGTTTCCCATCAACATACCTAGTTGCAACAAAAATGTAGGTAAAACTTCGTTGAATTCCATCTATTCTAAGCCTTCAGTTGGTATCCTACTTCTTTTATAACAGCTCTTTCACATGCTTTGGTGAAAGCTGAAAGCTTTTTGTATAGATTTTGGTTTAAAACAGTAATTTATTATATTGTTATATCTTTATACTATGCAGGTTATGTAAGAAAATTTTGGTTTGCTGATTGCAATATGGGGCACTTAGGGTTACAGATGTCTTTATTCTCTTACTTTAGGACATTCAACCTGGTATCCATTAATATGAAATGAATGGGATTCCATATATCAGCAAAGGTTTTTGCTGAAGTGGACAAGTCTATATCCTCTATAAAATTTGTAGTTGTTGAGTGATTATGTAAGAAAAACCTCATTAGAGATATTATCTGGAAATTCCAACACTATTTTCTGAAAACCTATTGTCTAAAAATATGACCTCTTTGATAAGGTCATCATGAACAAATCTCAATATATCTCTCCTGATAAGGCTCTCCTTATGACTTCTTTAGTAAAAAATATTACCTCTTTAGTCATGAATCATTGATAGTTATGACTAATCTATCTAGGAAACTTTTGAGCTATTTGACATTCAGGTAGCAGAACATTCCGTGCACAGATTACTTCCATGTCATTTTTTTGTCAATGTCATATTTGTGGCCACATGGCATTTAGATGAAATTCTATGGGATATGGCATATGGTAGAAAACAAAAAAACAAATTTTCAAAATTAAGTGGAAGATATTGTAACTATTACAAGGGCATATAAATTCTCTCCTACATCATAAATGACTTGCTGAAAAAATAAACAGATTTTCTGAATAGTTTCTATAGGGCTGTCTTTAAAATAAAGTTTATTCTTTCTAGTCAATATTCTTCAAACAAAATAAAGAATATATATTCCTTTTAACATAATGAAGTAATTCTTTTGGGAAATGAGAAGAGGTTTTTAATAATGTCACTAAAGTGAGAACCTGATTCAATTGCCTTCTTATTAAATCAGACTACTAGTCTCAGACTGAAAACTTACAAGTAAACTGTTCTGAAGCTATAAGAAATTATCTGAATATATTAGCAGAGCTACAAAATTGGTATCTTGCTATCCCTGTTTTTGAAACTAATCCACCCTGACCCATCAGTCCTTTAAAATGAAGAAAATAAATAGTAAGAACAACAGCTGTATGATGGTGAGGTTATACAGAAGTAAGGTGGGGATGAATGAAAGAACCCAAAACAGCAGTGAGGAGGAACTTGGCTCTGACCCTGTTCTTTCGTTGACAGAAAAAAATCCTGTAGGATTCATGTAGGATCCCATAACAATCCAGGAGGATTGTTCCCTTGGTTCAGAAGGAGTGAGTCTATGAGTGGAGTACACACTGTGTCCTGAAAATACATTTTACATGGCCTGAAAATCTGTGTCTAGGTTCTCCTATTGATATAGGATCTTTTTTAAATGATCGTTTTTGACTTGTTCCCAGTGGAACCAAAATGGTTTTAAATATTTCTTTTGTGTCAAACATAATAACCCGAACTAACGAACTGAAGTCAAAGGAATAAAGTATTTCATTTATGAGAATCTGTCCACAGGTAATTCAATGGGTGTAAAATATTCTCATTTTTAGAACAGTATCTGGTAGAGTCCTTGATCAAGGCTAGCTTAAGAAATGTATTTAAGTTCATGTCATATTGGCTAAAACCTATAAGTGATAGAGGCAGAGAATGCTTAGCCAGGAACCAGTGGGATGTATATTATATTTACTAGGCTAAGGATTTTCCATTTAAAAAAATCTGAATCCTCGGTTTTAAGGAAAGTTTTGTTGCAAGGTCACCTATTTTTGTGTTCTATGGGGCTTTGTAGACCTATTTCAGGGAAAGTCATAGGGATCCCTACCAAGGGCCAAATTTCCTTGGAGCTAAGAAAACCAACATCGTAAGACACCAAGATTCCTTCTGCTCTCCATCCTGTCTATCATTTTTGGAGTGATATGTTAAGCAGTGCTTCACTTCCCCCAAACACTCTGTGGTTATGTTATAGATGTCTCAAAGTATAACAGCTAAGAACTCATTTTTCAAACGTGAGTGCAAAAAACATTTTAGCAATTTTCTTGTTTTATGGAAAGCAGAATCCAGCTGAATGAATAGTGGATATGTGATTGTGGCAGAAAATAATTACCCTTTTATGGTCCAGGTTGGGCAGGAATGTAAACACTGACAGAAGATGAGCTAGTAAAATGGGAATATAGAGGTTTGACAATGCACACAACTTCCCAATTTTGTTTTCATTTTTCTATTAAAACCAAAGGTATTACGAAATACACTACTTATGTTAATTGGAATTTGTTGAGTAATTTAATGTTGAGGTTTTTACTATATTTTCATTCATGTAAATTTATCCTTAAGTTTCAATCATTTATTTACATATGAAGGTCTGAATTTTGCCGAAGCATAGCCAATGCAGAAATTGCTTTCTTTGTTTCTCATTGTGTTGAGTCTTCCCCTCTCACATTGAATATTACCATGTTTATGGACTTTTTGCTTAGTATTCCTATACATAGACATATTTCCAGTTCCTTTAATCGTTCCTGTTTTTCTGGTTTTGTTTTCTTTATCTTAATATTTCACTGTGGCAAATGGAATTTGTTTGTTTGTTTTCTTTTTTTATTTTTTTTTTCCTGAATAGCTATGTCTTTATAAATATTTTCAGGAATATTTTCTCAGCACTTCAAATGACTAGCAGAAGAGCTTTTTCTGTGGATGTTTTTGTGTGGGGGGTTACTTTTTCAAGCTTAACATTAAAATGAGATTTTGTATTCAAATAAATTCTCTGTTAACTCTCATAATACAAGGTGAGATTTTTGTTGTGTGCCTTTTTCTCTCAGATTTTATTTTCCTTTTAAATTATATTGCTTTACTTTTTTTTTTCCTCTGTTTCAGACTCTCTAATGGTCTCCCTTTCATGGCCATTTCTGTTAGACCTATTTTTATCAGATTTCTACTATAATATATAATTCTATTACTAGATTCCAAGAATTATTGCAATTAATCTTTCTCTAGGTCCAACACCTTAACAGAAAACAGTTACATGAAACATAAACAGGATTCATTTCCCTCTTATATGACACTGGATTGCCTTATATCTGAAGCAAAAGCATGCTATGAGTAATTTACTTCACAAGTTAGTTATAGATATAGAAATGTTATAGGATGTGGATAAATGACTTCTGCCTTCCTTAATTCAACTACACTATAGAATGCATCACTATGTGACTGCACACAAATAAATATGTTAATATACAGAGAAACAGTTACATCATGTCTGGAATGTCAGAGACTTTTTTTTTAATGTAACATAACGTTAAGAATATTTGGATATGTGAAACTGTTGTATAGACCACTAGTGTATATCACTACAGAATTTATTAGTTACATGAGTGTTGTGAACACATTTATGATGACACAGTTTCTAAATTACTTTGTATTTTCAATGACACCATCATTTAATTTTTTTAGGGTTATGAGTTTATCTGCAGAAGAGTTTGTGCCTAGTAATCCAAATTAATTTACAAAGTCTCAGAGTGTTATTTTCTAAAAAAGCTCTTTGTGGCATATATGACCTAAAGGGGTCTACTATGTTGAAAAACCCTGGTCATTTCACATACATAATTTCCTGTTAGAATTTTCCAAGATTGCCTTTTTTTTAGTGTTACAAAACATCGCAATTCACCTTTGAGATGTCACACCAAGCATAGAAAAGATACTAAAAATGAAAAAAAGCATGGATGTGACATGCTTGTACAATGTAAAAATGAGGACGAGCACAGCGAAAAATACTCTGAGGACCTCATTCTTTAACTTCACAGAATTGTGAGTAGTTCCATGCCAAAGAAGCAAATGAAGGAAAGTGTTGTAATTCCTGCTGGGGCATCTTGGTGACTAATCTACGTGACAGAAGTATTTTCAATGTTTCTCTAAATACTCATGTGATTCTAGATTATCTGCAGTCCTGTTCCCCCTTTGAAATATCTTACCCTGAGGTTACTCATCTGCAGATAAGTAACTGCTAGGTCTCATAGAGGTCCTCAGCAAATAGTCTTAAATATATGTTCCTCTATTTCAGTGTCAAAGACATTTAGCTACTTTACTATATACTAGGACATTACGTAGAAGGATTGAGGATATCAGTTGCTAAACACAGCAGAATGAATTTTGGGGTTGTCCTATGCAGGGACAGGAGTTGGACTCGATGATCCTTGTAGTTTCTTTCCAACTCAGGACATTCTATGAATCTATGATTCTGCGGTTCTGTGCTCTTTGCTCTGTTTGGATGTACTCTTTTACTCAGCATTCAATGTGAAACAAAATATAAGAAACAGGAAAAGCTGTGAAATTTAAAAGACTGACAATAGAAAATCTCTAACCTAAGCTAATTATATTTGCCATGAAGAAGTACCAACGTTTAAACAATTTTACGATTGTCATCAACCCTACGTGGAAGAAATGTTGATATAGCATAGGCAGCGGTCAAGATTTGATATAGTATTTGACAAAGTGCATAAAATAACTTCCAAGTTGATTTGGGAAGTACCTGTGCCTCACAATTGGAGAATACTTAGTAAACATAAAGCAATGATAACCATAAATGAATCATTTCAGACGTTTGTTATTAGAAATATTATTAGTCTAGCATAAATAAAAGCTTCTTCTAGCTGAAAGTTGTATGTTATAAAAAGATAACTAGAATGAAAAGGAAAGACAAACTGACTTTTGAGTAGAGTAGAACGGCTAAGTAAGTTTAACAGGAAGGTGATGGCAAAGTAGGTGATGACAGTCTACAAATATTTGAAGGCTGTTAAAAATGTGTAGGGGTGATTATTTAGCGTGGTACATAGTAGAATAACTTTGATAAAAAATAAAATAACATTTGTACTTAATATCAGTGAACATTTGCCAATAGGGAGATATAAAAGCCTGTGGTGAACTTTAAAAATAGCTTTTGCATGGATTCAAAAATATGAAGTAGAGGACAATCTGACGGCCCGGTCTAAAAATCTTTTCCATATCTCTTTTGTATTCCCCTCTAATTTTCGTTTGACTAAGTAGGATAAGATGTGAAAGACCCTTCTGAAGCCAAAACATGAAATGACTGTATGTCAATATTTGAAAATCCCTGGGGAGATATTAGAAGGCGCTGGTATTATGTCTCATGCCAACTCAACAAATCCCTGTTAATTTAATCCTCATCTCCTTTTCCTACTTGGTTCTGTGTATCCCAAAAGAATTCTGTAAACTGTCAGCCAGATATCTGTATAATTTACTTGGGACTTGAAAGATATCTAAGGGCAAATCAGCACAAATTCAAAAGGAATACTCATGCGAATCAGTAATCATTTAATTTTCCTCTGGGTAACAAAACAATGTAACTAGAAAGGTCAACACAGTAGGTGGATAAAATCTGGGTCTTTGGCATATCTGGAGTGGAAATCACCACTAAGAAACTGTCTGTGATGTTGTAAGTGCTTACTCATTTAAATACGATTGTTTGCTGCCATACCTTGGCTCACCTGGTTACAATAGCAAAAAGATCCACTGCAGCAGTAAGGAGAGCCACCTTTTTCAATTCCAAATTGCAATACTGGGAAGAAATTTAAAAAATTCATAGGGCCTTGGTAGATCTTCTCCAGTATCAGAAAACCATGACATACAGGAACTTGAGCTATTGTCTTAACTGAGAAAAAGATGGATTTGTCCCATTGTGGCAGTTTCTAATTCAGTTGTCAAGTTTTTAATATAAACAAATAACTGCTAAACAGATATTCAAGAGTGTTAAAAAAAATGTATTCTAATAAATTTGCATCCCTTCCCAACCCTATGGCTTCTAAAATTCTTATTCCTACTATTCAAATCCAGTCTATACTATCTTATTCATTTATTTTTTTAATATCCATTTGAGTTACATCTGTATTTTCTAGAAAAGTTCAGAAAATTTTTTAATATATTTTATTTACAATTCTTCTTGATATAAAGTTACATATCTTGTGCTCTGCTCTTTTTCAGTCCCATTCACTTTTTTGTTTGTTTGTTTGGGGTTGTTTGTTGTTGTTGTTGTTGTTTGCTGTTGTTTTGGGGGTTTCATTTGTTTGGCTTTTATCTTCTTTAATCTGCACAGGTTCAAAAGTCATCATCGTCCTCACCTTTCCTAAAGGAGCTCACTCTGTTTCTGGACACTCTCTAATAATCCCTCTGTTGGCCCACTTTAAACTGTTAAAGCTTTGTGGTGTTAAAATGATTGCACTAGAAGTTGCTGAAGAATTTATGGAATCCTCATGCTTGGAAATTTTCAAAATTTCCATGAGTAAGCCCCTAGGCAACCTTATCTAACATTCAAGTCAGCATGCTTTGAGCAGGAAGTTGTACTCGGTGAACTTCAGAGATCCCTTCCAAATTTTCATATGATTCTGTGAGAAAGATTGTCAGGAGGCTATAGACAACTGTTTTCACATAGAAACTCAAGTGGGTGTTTTGAGGGCTCAGATTCTGGCAGAATTCACAAACAAGGCCCAGGATTCTGGGTTCTGGGGGCAGAGAGCAACCAGACAGGGATTTTGTGTGTGGAAACTGGTGACTCTTAAACATGGAAAGTGTTATGTTGAGGTGTCTTTATATAACAAGTGATGAAAGTTTGGGTCACCTTATACAAGGTTGAGGATTGGCACTCCCACGTTTTCAAAGAGACAGAAGATGTTGGTTATTACCACTGTCATGTGAGGGCTCAGCCAGGAGCTCTAGCACATCTTGAAACTGGCAAGTACTTACCAGCTCTGGGTAGGAGTCTAGCTGGCCTTTAGGAAAATATATCAGTTGTGGGAAGCCTGCTAAGCTGAAACTGGAAATGATCCATAGGCAATTTGGAAGGGTCTCTGTGTGTAGTTTCCATCCTAGGACAGAACTGTCACCAACATTGTTTCAGTTTTTGTGTCAGGTGTTTATGAATGTCCAAATTTATTCAGGCAGATCTTCCATTTTGACAGAGGTTGTCTTTTTTTTTTATGCTGGTCTGGTGGGTTCACTCTGGCTGGTGCCTACAAAAGCTGTTCTATCACTTTCTCCCTTGGCAAGACAAGGGAAAGAAAATAGAACAGAAGACTTGTGAGTCAAGATAAGGACAGGGAGATCACTCACCGTGTAAGTCAACACAGGCATGTTGCAAGAAGAGCCAGAGGCCATGAATGCAATTGCAAAGAGCAAATTTTATTTTAGTTACCTCTCTACCAGAGGGTCTCCAAAGCAGCACCTAAGCTTCCAGGCAGAGGTGACACAAATGGGGATGCAGGCACTACAGAATTCAGCCCTGATAAAAGATTACTGGGCCTGCTGCATTCCTCTGTATTTCAAGGCTCCGAACAGGCACAGCCTCTCGCTGTTTTTCAGAATAAAGCAGGAATCTCAGGCATAATGATAAGGTGCCTTAGAGTTTCTCACAGGCCCACTTGTTGTTTCTCACAGGTTCTACTTGTCAAGCACACAAGGTCAGTAAAACAATTAGTGTGATGTATGTGCTTTTTCTACACCCCAGCTGCGGTCACTTGAGCCTGTTTACAATTAGCCTCTTCACCATTCTTGCGCAATTCCCATACACTCACCAGCTACCATAATGGGTGAAACAGACTTGACCTGGGGAAAATTAATTTAATTTATTATCAACCAAAACAGAGTAGGATAATTAGAAATAAAAAAATCTTAAAGCACCTTCTCCTCACCCCTTCATACTTCTGGGGCTTAACTTTACTTCCAAGTTCTCTACCTCCCCCTCCCAAGCAGCACAGAGGGACAGGGAATGAGGATTGAGGTCATTTCATCATATGTTGTCTCTGCCACTCCTCCTTCCTCTGGGGTAGGACTCATCACACTCTTTTCCTGCTCCAGCATGGATTCCTTCCCATGGAAAACAGTTTTCAGTGAAGTTCTCCACTGTGAGTCCTTCCCACGGGCTGGTGTTCTTCATGAACTGCTCCAGCGTGGATCCCTTTGGTGGGGTGCAGTCCTCCAGGAACAGACTGATTCAGTATGAGTCCCCCATAGGGTCACAAGTCCTGCCAGCAAGCCTGCTCCAGTGTGGGCTCCTCTCTCCACAGGTCCACAGGTCCTGCCAGGAGCCTGCTCCAGGTTGATGTTCCCACAGAGTCACGGCCTCCTTCAGACACATCCACCTGCTCCAGCATGGGGTCCTCCATGGGCTGCAGGTGGATCTCTGTTCCACCATGGACCTCTATGTTCTGCAGAGGGACAGCCAGCCTCACCATGGTCTGCGCCACAGGCTGCAGGGAATCTCAGCTCTGGTGTCAAGAGCACGTCTTGCCCTCCTTCTTCACTGACCTTGGTGTTTGCAGAGTTGTTTCTCTCACATGTTCTCACTTCTCTATCTACCCTTAGTTGCTGTTGCACAGCATCTTTTTCCCATTCTTAAATGTTATTCCCAGGGCACTACCACTGTCACTAATGGGCTCAGCCTTGGCCAGCAGTGGGTCTATATTGAAGCCGGCTGTTAGTAGCTCTATCAGACACAGGGGAAGCTTCTAGCAGCTTCTCACAGAAGCCACCCCTGCAGCTCCCCCTGCTACAAAAACCTTGCAATGTAAACTAAATACAGCTAAAAGTGGATGGTCATTCTACCTCAGAAGTATGGATTTTTAGTGACTTGGATGTCCACATCAAGATTTCTTAGTTTCTTTCGAAGGATTCCAAACGAGACCCAAAAAGAAGGACATTGTACACACCTTATTTTGCCAGTTCATTTTGTTACTAGTGCACATGGAACCAATATCCTTATATTAAAAAAAAAAAAAAACAAAAAAAAAAAAAAAAAAAACAGCAACCAACCAACCAAACACAAGAGCAATTGTTCCTATCACATGCAACAAACACACTTCTCTGTCACACAATGCATGCAGAGTCATGATGCGGAAATAGTACATTAGCACAAGAACTCAGGAAAGGCAAGTCAGGATGGTGGTTAACTAGCCTTATTCTTTAACTATAAGCATGGATATTTAGCTAAACACAGAACCATATTAACGTAACCATATTGTGTCTTGTTCTATGTAAGCCAGCTCTGGTATGGTTCATTTCTCTTCGTGGTGGTCTAAGGCATATTACTGAAATACTCATAGACGGTTCAAAATAGCCTGTTGGGCAGGGTAAAATACCTGCAATGTTAAAGATCTGTCTGACATGAAATAGTGACTAGATGCTGTTTCTACTACATTAAAAAACTACCAATGAAAGAATAATTCTCTCTCAGTTCCTCTGATGAGAAATTCACACTGTATCCTATAACTAAATGCTAACTAAGGATCTTCCAGATGATTTACTGCCTGAAAAAGCTTCTCTTTTTTTCTCTCCTTTATTACAATAGCATTTTCTGAAAGAACAAAGGCAGCTGCTGCAGTAGGTATCATGGGAGTTCATGTGAGTAGAAAATCATGTAGAAAGCTTCTGATGAAAGCTTCTGCGAAGATGTATTTCCTTGAGCATGTTTGATTTTCAAAATTCATTCTTACATGTTGTTGAAAGCTGTTAAGGAGGTGATGTTGAAAGAATATAGTGTTTGGGGAAAAGAGCAGGACAGTAGTAATGAGGCTGCTTTCTAGCTGCTATATTGAACTATATCAAGGTGAAGAATTAAGTAAACGTCTCTCATTAGTAAGGTTTTTATTGCTTATTTAAACTTATTTTCAAAATCTTACTAACTTTTTACTTCCTTCAACTTTCTTTTCACTTGCTTCAACTTGCTTCAACTGTTCTCAATCCCTATATGAACCTTACAAACCTTTAAAACATGTTTATTTTATTAGACATATTACAAAGAAAAAAATTTTGAAAACGTTTGTCTTTTGTGAGAGCACACCCTCTATTTCTAGATGTTCCTTTTAATCAAAACAGAATGTAAGTAAACAAAACATCTTTTTTTTAATCATGAAAATATTTTTGTGTCCCAGTTCTTCTTCTTTTCATGTCTTTCAAGAGTTGATAAATATGTCACAGTAGTTTGCAGCTAGGTTTAGAATTATGAGTCAAATTCTATGAAACTGCATAAACTCCACTTATATACAGTTTTTATTAAGAATTCAGGGCTAGACTTGCCTCCCAATAATTGATGTGACAATAATATCAGTGAAGATAATAAGAATTAGGTCAGGTTGCTTACTAATAAGATAGCCCTTAGACTATTTAGTAGAAGACATTTCATGAACTTCAAGAGCTTGTAGTTCTAGGGACTGTATTACCATTCCTCTTTTAGTTATAATATTTTTTATTCACCATATTCTTAGACCTGAAACTAATAGTGGAGCCTAGATATTTGGACTACCCAATTAACTCTTATGTATAACTGATGGATCTTGTTTTCTTGTTCTTAAGAATGACATTATTTTGTTTCTACATAATTTGTTTCAGCTATGAATCCATCTTGAACTAAATTTCTCATATGGTGTTCTGAAAACAGATTTCAATGACCATTCTCTAATCTTTTTGACATTTAATCTTATTAATGTAGAACCTTTGTTTGTCTTGCTTAGGACTTACCCTTCATTAAATAACGAGCCTACCAGGAAACTCTGCATAGAGTTATAAAGACAGTATATTCACTGAGGCTAGTGTCATTAAGTATATTAAGCAAACTTTATGCTGGGAGAATACATTCTAGCCACAAAGTATTTACAGAGGCAGAGGTCCATGGTGTCATACAAAGAGCTTTTAATGACAATTATAAACAAACCCTTCATAGAAGTGTAGGCTAACGTTTGGCATGTATCCCAGCAAATCAAAAGTCAGAGTCCTGAAGGAGGAAATATAGACCAAACACTTTTATATTTGTGTTTGCATTGTGAGCTATTAACTATTTGATTTATCCTAACACAGAGATAGTATTCATCAAAAACAGATTGGTCATTTTCTTGACAGTATATCCTGAACCAGAAGAATCTATTTTCCTTTCTTAGGCTGATGACATTCAAGAGATATTGTTACTGAGAGCTGCCAACTAGAAAATACTACATTGTATTTTTAAAACAACTGTATTTGAGGAAAACACTAACACCTAAACATGTGCCAATAACAGTTCCTTGTCAGAGTTACCCAAAAACCACTGAAATGCCTAATTTAAGTGTGGTTGGTGTTGTTTTGGTTTGGTTTGGTTTAGTTTGGTTTTCTGGTCACAAAGCCTGATTTACAGTTCAACCTAACACTAATACGTTTTGCCACTAAGTTAGGATAATTTTGGACCACAGATTTTTCTAGATGACTTTGTCTGGACTTGGTGTTTCAGATTTTCTGGCAAAAAATGAATTCTTAATGCTACAATCACTTTCGTTAAAATTGTGTGTATATACATACAAACACATGTTAGACAAACTATCCTTTTGAATTGTTGTTTCCTGAGAATTAAGTCGAGTTTGCAAATAAAATGTAAGATAAAGAAAACACAAGTTTGTTCTAAAGGTTGTGATGCTCACATAGGAGGAGATTCTAGTACCTGTTTCCAGATTTGCCTAGACTTTTTATAATACATAGGTGTTGGATTTGAACAAGTCTGGAGGAAGGATTGAAGCTTGTTTTCTGAAAAACTTAGATGATATCTTAAATTAGACAGAGTTTTTTCTAAGGTAGGTGGAGAAAGTGACCATAATGAAAAATTAATTTAATCCAAAGATAAGTGTGGCAACTTGTTTTGAGGGACCTGTCTCATTTCACGAGTACAGAGGAAGCCAAGATTAATAGTTCAAAGAAGACCTGTAATGCTGGATAGCTAATGTGGGTAAGAGAAATATTATCTATTGTGTACTTCATTCTGAATTGGACCTCTAAGCTTGATGTACCCACCCCTTTCAGCTGGCTGTTTAAGTCTTGGCAAGGTTGGCTATTTAAGTTGGCAATTTAAAAAATCTTTGCTATGTCAAGGAATTACTTTTTAATGCTCTTCTGTTAGGCTGAACAATTAGATTACATGTCTATACATTTTATCATTATGAAGCCTGCTCTGGGCCTATGTTGAAGAGAGGCTTTGGTCTTAAAACTTGGAGAAATAGTTGCTAATTTCTTTACATATTGCTCTATTTTTTTTTTATTCATTTAATGCTAATTTAAATAATTGAAATAAGACAACTGAAGACGTTGTGATCATAAGAAGATGGATCTTCTTCCTTATTTGCTCTCACATAGAGGGGAAGAAAACTTAAAAAAAATTGTAAACTGTATTTGAATAACATAGAGGATCCCACTTCTATGATCTGTAACCAATGAATGAATATATAACATCTTTCTACAGCTTTACTTGTATTTTGGGTTAGATGATGAATAACAAAATTTTCTTCTGCTCTCTTTTATAACTATATTGAATTTGTTCCTTTCTTACCAGAATTTCAGTCAGGATGGTGCATGTTCTGCTAATAACAATAAGCATTTAATTTGATCCTATGCAACGGCTGCTTCTTTGGATTTTGTACAAGCTATGTGAGATTCCTTTTTATTGTATAGAAAAAGAAGTAGAATCTTGGTTCTTTATGAATTTTCAGTCCATCATTGTCTCTTTTTACGCTTCGAACATGTAGACCAACATTTTTTCATTAATTCCAGGATTAATTCCATTATGAACTCATGCACCTATATTTTATTCATTTTTAATACTGAAAAGAAATGGCAGTATAAACAGTTTAGTAACATTACCATCGAAAATACTAATATACTGTTTGAAATTTTCCAAGTAGCAGAAGCACAGATGGAAAAAAGGGAGACTATGAAGTACAACTGTAATGCAAGAATCTCAAAATAATTGTTCAGCTGTGGGGTTTCTGTGTTAATGAACAAATATTGATCTGTGATATGTAGAAATGATAATTGCAAAGTCATTCTGTGTTATTATGACTTATCTAAATTTTGCACTCAGAAAAACCTGTGATGATTGTGTATAAGCTGAACATCTATCTCTACATCAAGCAATCAGAATTAAATTTTATTCATTCAAAGTGTCAGGGTGTATGCCTAACTCCACAGCTCACTGAAGTAACTGCAAAGATTTTCATTGACATAATGTGTCAATAGTTTAGGCTTTGCTTCCTTTTTAACTAGAAACATTCCTTAATTCCTTGATATGATATAGAGACATCCCTTAAATAAAAAATAAATAGCCATGTGACTCAATTGTAATGGATCTGGAAAAAAACAATACATGTGTCTTTTCAGTATTCTACCAAAGAGACAGCTTTAAGGCAAAACGCAAGGGTGTTGTTGAAGTTAATCAAATAGATTTTAAGAACTGGATTTCAAACAGCTTAGTCAAATTCTTTTCCATTAATACTTTCATATATTTCTGCTTTTAAAAATTCCTTACTGTAAGGCAAGACAAATTTTAATATATATGCAAGTGTGTTTATGTTTGGGCAGGTGTATGAGTATGCACAATATCTGTTGATTTCATAGCAGTTGCCAACTGCAGATGCCTTAAGGCTTTGTGTACTGGATTTTACCTTTCCATTTTTATTTGATTTTTTAGAAATATGGTTTCCTTTTCTCGCCTTTTTCTCCAGGCTATTGTTTATCCTGATGGAAAAAATCCATAGAACTAGGATTTGTATCTTCAACATAAATACTGACAACTTGCCTATGACTCTAATGCCTATAGAAACAATTACAAAAAGACTGGATTGCACAAAAGCACTCTAGAACCAACTTTTTATTGCAAATTTATTTTAAATAGAAACACATTACCATTAAAACAATGTTGGTTTTGTGTGCACAGTTAAACGCAGAACATCAACAAATCTCAAATGCTTTCAGCCCTGAGGGAAGGGAATATTTCATTTCACAAAATAAGAGTGGGCAGGTTTAAAAAAGCAGTTCATAAAAATCACTGGCTAACCATGTCTGGTTTCCCATATCCAGCAACCTCCCCTCACTCTTCCCCTTCCTTGGAACTTAAACAATGCTCACCATCTATTTTTAGTATTCGGGGCAACCGTTTCCTTTAAGCATTGTAGTTTTTTCCTCCAAAACAGCTGGACGCAGTTCATGTTTACTTCAAAATTGTTTTGAACAAAAACTAAATTCTACTATGCCTTTGTACACTCCCTTTGAGCCAAAGCTTCCCCTTATGTCTCTGTAAGATAAAAAACAATAAGACAACAGAGGCTTACTTTTATCATACTACAAGCACAGCAGTGATTAATATTATAGACAAAATATTTCAAAGCACAAGTCTTTCTTAGAAGATACTGCAAATCCAGATTTCTCATCTTTCAAAGAATTTCCCCATCTGTGACATTGAAGGTGCTAGTTAGGCTAGTGAAAAATAAATAAATAATGTTTAGAAAATTATTAAATTCTATTACAAATGTGTATTAAGTTATGGGCTTTTTGTCTGGTTTTGTAATTTTTTTCAGAATGATTTGTTGTCTTGAAATTTGTTCATGATTTAATTTTATATTAATATATTTAATTTAATTTAAATTAATATTTCCGTTTAAGATAGATAGAATACCTTGTTAATTACTGTTGCATGTAGTATTTTGTTCTCTATGTTATTTTTAAACTAACATTGTATGGCTATGCCCAGATAGGCAACCTTGTTAATATACAACCTTATTTACTTCAATCCAGTGTTGTGCAGAAATTGCTCATATATGCAAAAAGATTGTTGTAGAATCAGGATCTTTGAAACATATTGAACTGTCAAGAATATACCTTTTCCATTTAAGTAGTTTCTACATTTCTTTATTAGGTAGCTTGTTTCCTCACATGAGCAAGAGTCAGTGTTCAAGTATGTGCATCTGCTTGTGGTTAGATAAAGAAGGAAAGAAAGAGAATTTGTAAATTATTTTGGGGAGGAAATTTTAACATAAAAAGTATTAGATTCAACCATCTTTTTGAACTGTACTTGGAAAATATAGCTAGGAAAATAATTTATTAATAATAAAGACAGCAAATGCTTGATAACTGAGACTTTTTTTTCAACACTATTTCAGATAAATTTCCCAAACTGTTTATAAACCTATAATTAAAATATTTCTGATATTAAAAACCCATGTACGTTAGCTCAGATCTTGTCAGGCAGCTCTGAACAAAAGAGTCACAAGCCTGCATTGTAAATAACATTCCCATGAGTCAAAGAATTCAGCTTTCCAAAAAAATCAAATAAGAAACAGGACTTTTAAAGAAAGATGAAGTCCTCAAGGACTTCCCACTTTTTCAATTATTTGTAACTTTTTAAACATTCATACCTTTCAGTTCAGATCTGTGTCTCTAATTTATAATTGATATGTATAACAGATCTGAAAAAACCCCCCAAAACAAATAAAGCACCTTGTGCTTTTTTTTCCCCTGTATTTCAGAGTCTACTGTCAATGACTCATTTTAGAGAGAGAAGTCCGTGTTCTTTAAATGTCAGTAAGGTTTCCTCTGTTAGCTCCACTTTCAGCTCCATGCTAAATTATTTAAATGTAGAGAGCTTCATTTGTGGTTACCCTGGATACTATTCAAAACACCCTGAAAAGACTGTTTACATGATATTTAAAATCTCCATTGCTCCCCATTGAATAAAACCCTTTATGTTTTATTAAAGAAAGTATGACTTGAAGATCAAACTGGAGATCAAAGTGTTACTTTAAATATCCATGGATTTAACCATGCTTCTTGGTGATAACAACTGAAAGTTAAAGAAAACAAAATTTCTCAGTCTAATTCATGAAGTTGAGAAATAGGTTTGCTAATTTGAGTGAAGCATGATGAAGGCTTGTGTAGCACTGTAGTGGCACACATGATTGAGACAACGGTGTGGCTAAAAGCAGTTGGAATGAGTCCTGCAGCATTACTAGATAAGCTTAGTTTCTCTTTTGGAAGCTCCACAAATATTTTAAACAGCTAGACAGCCAGTTAGAACTTGCCAGCCTCATGAATACTCAGACCCTATCAGTATGTGGTTGCATCAAATTAATACAAAGTACTCACAAGAGACTTCAAAGTCAGGGAAGATCACAACGCTGTCAAGAAATCCACACATCCTGGCTGAAGATTTTCAACTGACTGTTGATTTACCTTTAGATTTTGCAGCCAGTGGGAAGGTGAGCAAGTCACTGGATAAGGGCTACTGGTAGCCTGATCATTATTATTCCTGTATTGCCCAGTCAACAAGAATTTCATAGATCCTCATGTAATTTATTCGTTTGGCCCTGGAAAGTATCTCCTTAGAAGGCTAAAAATGGCAACAGTGGCATCTAGCCAAGATCAACCCACCATAGTCTTGTTAATCCTGGTGTTCAGAGCTGCGGATTTTGAAATTTAAAAAAAAAATTCAAAAATGAAAACGGACAATATTATTACAAAATCATAATATACACAAAGAATATTTAATTGTCTCTAAGATGTTTTGTTTACATTTCTTGGGATGAAATTTTGATAAAACAGTAAAAATATTAGCTGACATTACAATGTCTACCAAGTCTTCTTTAATGCAGATTGACTATAGAGGTTTTGGAATTGGAATAATTAAACAAACACTTATGTTGCAGCTCTACAATGATATATAAACATACTCTATTTTCTTTGGAAAGTTAGATTGTCTTCATGTATGATAGATTAGTAATTATGATATTGTTTCTGTAAGAACATTGGTGATACATGAAACTTCTGCATTAATATATAAAGATGTCTTGCAAATTCACTATAAAAAGATTGAATCATAATCTGTGTAATTATATAAGAAATAATCCAAGAGGGATGAATTAGTCCTATAAAAGAATATTATTTGAAAGACAGTTGATCTTTCTTTCAAGACTTATTGCCTGGATGACTTTTTAGAAATACCTTGCAATGTGAGAAACTGAACTCAACTACCAGGTTGAAGGCCTTACTGACTTCCGATGCTTTGATACATAGTATTTACATGACAACTAATATCACTGCCTTCTGGTATAATTTTGTTTTCCCAAACAGCTAAAAGTCACACCATCCACCTTGTAACAGAAGCAACAAGTATTATCAATCAGAAGACTTTCAATTTTATTTGTGACAGTGTGTGAGTCTATGCATATTTGTACCGATAGTTTACTTCTGAGGTACAGTAGCAGGATCCTTAGGACTACACTGTTTAAAGTAGCTTAATACTCTTTGAAGTAAATAGCTACCTAGTAACTATGTCAACTAAAGTAAATGCAGCCCTCACGTAAAGCATCATGCTGTGACTACTCGCACACCGTGCAACTGATCCTGCTGAGCCCCTGCGCTTTCCTGTCTCTGCCAATGATGCAACCAGCAGCTGTAATCTCACAGCGTGCACCCAGACTCAGAGCCGTGAATGATACCCATGGGTCTGGCACTGTGCTTAGGCTGGTTGCCTTCTTCACAGTCCTCCTTCACTACAAAAACACATCCTCAGCTTTATTTCCTACCTGAGCTTCCCTTTACCTTTGTTAGTGCCTCCAAGTTTTCAGTTCTGAATGCCAACACTCAATTTCCTCCTCGTCTGTGGAGAAATTCCATTTTCTCTGGCACTGAGATTCAGAGATTCAAACAAAAAACTTTTTTTTTTTTTTCCTAGTGTCAGAAGAGTTAGAACAATTCAGATAATTGGCTTCACTTCTTAGACATACACCTTTCCTTGCTGAGACTGCCTGAAAGAACTGAGGTATGTGGCTTGTGACATACTGCCGTGGAGAAGAGATAAAAAGAGATCGGAGTATAAGCCTTAATTTGTTGTTGGTCAGGAAGGGAGCAATGAGGTTGTTGGAAACAGAACTTTAAACTAAGATTATCAGTAGTGAAATCCCAATAAGATCTATTCTGATACTGATGTTAGCTTTCAAATTATTCATAAATAATCTTAAGTTCCATTTAAGAACTTTTAAAAAACTAGTCCATCCTAAGTTATAAAGAAAGACAATGAAACGGCATACATTTTTTATATTTGTAAAAAAACCCCACCTTTCTGTGCTTTCTCTGAGTCAAAAACACTGTTCTTTTTTTCTTTCATATTCCAAAGCATGTCAAAATGTAGACGAAAAAGGTACAAATAAGAATTCTGAAAGCCAAATAAACTAATTACATTAAAACACACTCTAAATAACGGTTTACAGTCGTTGCTTATTAGCATGTTACATACTATTTGAGAAATTATGTAAGATTGTTTTAATTTACTGTGTTTATTGTACAAAAAGCTACCAGCTGTTTTATAAAATGAGTGTGACTCACTCCTGTGATATTTCTAATCGAATACTGTGATACTACGATTGTACCTGAGTGATTTTATACATCACTAATCCCTGTCTTGATGTCAATAACATCGTTCATGTGAATCATGTTTACAAATTTTGCTTTTAAATAGGAAACCAGACAACATAAAAAAAAAAGATAAGACAACGCAATAAAAACTATAATAAAGCAAAACAAAGCAAAACAAAAGCCACTAGAAAGAGAAGCAAACCCACAAAAAAACCCCTGCTCTAGGGTCTGAGTTCAGTTTTTTAAACCGCTTAACTATTTTGTCCTTTCATGCTCCCTATATGTAAGAAAGATATTAGCTACCCTTTGTTAAGCCTTGACTCTGCAAATGTGTGGAAATATAAATAAAGTTTACAGGAAATCTGATTACCAGCAAAAGTAAAACACAGAATTTTGCATGAATAATTAGCAATTTTGTTTGTTTGTGGTTTTGTTTGTTTTTTTTGTAAAAAGTTTTTGTTAATATTTACTTACAATAATCTGAAAAATGACCTGATAAAATAAATATTTGTAAAATTCTTTAAGAATAACCCCATATATGCTATACTAACAACCATTTTTAGTTTTCCATAAAAATATAATTTATCCAAGTTAAAGTAACTGGCATTTATCTTTTCAGGAGTTATATCTGTGTGATAGGTTACCTCTCTGTTTGAAGATATAGTAAGTGCATTTGGCAAAGCATAAATTTAAAACTGTCCAATCTTAAGGGTAAATAAAAATACTGTTTTGTATACTAAAACATTACATTTAACTATTTCCATCTAAAGTAACTGAAGGAAGATTTGAATGAAAGATAGTTGTAAACTTTAAACAAACAAATAAAAACCAAACAACACACCATAAGCCTAAAAAATTATTTTAAAAGGGTTTTTTTAATAGAAATAATAAAATTTGTATTTTTAACCAAAAAAGGTTTTATCTGAAAAAAATAACCCAGCTCCTTAAGATATTAATACCTATGCTCAACCTAGATTGTGCTTTTTGCCTGCTATCGTTATATTATTATTTCAACTTATTATTTCAAACTCCTATCCAGGAGTTTATAGCCAAAGAAAGATTTTTATTTGAGGAAAAGGAACCAAAAAATAGTTACCATGAAAAAAGAAAAAAGTGTCCAGTTTTCTAACACCTACCTAAATCTAGTGTAGGATTTGAGATCCTGAAGATGCAAGCGCATCCTTCATGACTATGCATCTTGCACTGTCTGAAAAACCCTGACTCCTAACTTCTATATCCATAGTAACTCTTTCCAAGAAAGTGGGGAAGTAGCAATGATTGTCTAGACATACCAATTGATATGATGATTATCTAAGTAAATGCAATTATCTGTAGTATAAAAGTGTTTTCAGAATCAAATTCAGTTTCAAAAGTGAAGCCTACTATGTGCATGATTTTAAATATTCATGATTTGAAGCTTGTTCTTAAGTTTCACAGTACTCAATCAAGCATATGTCTGCTTATAGGGATGACACTTAAAAAATGCTACCTTTAGTACAAATCAAGAACCCATGTAGTCTTTTCGCATGACTGTCTCTACCTGGACTTTGCTAAGTATTATCATATTTCTGTTGGCCCATCCCTCCAATCTGTACCTTCTGGGTTGTAGCCCTGCCCTTGCATGTATTTCAGCTTGATGTCACCTGCAAGTTCTATGAGCAAGCACTCCATAACCTTCTCCAATTAATTGACAAAGATGCTAAACAGGACAGTTTTCAGGACACATATTCTTCTTACCTAGAATAGCTGAACACATTTAAAATCACAATTTTAGTAGAAAAATGGCAGACACAGATTCTCTGGTGCTGCCTTCCTGTGTTTCTTGGTGGCTTTTCATTTGAAGAAGAAAGTCTGTAACAAAATATGTTGTGAATGCTGTAAAAAAATGCTTTGTACAATGCTGTACAAAGAGGGAGAGAGAAAGCTGTAGAATATGCTGGGGGCCGTTCTTTAAAGAAATTAATGAAGTTAACTGTCTTTGACTTTATATGTTATTTTACAGATTATTTATTTTTCAGATTATTACACAGATTCACTTTATTCTCCTCAAATGTATTTTCAGATATGATATTAATATGTATTGCAACATGTCATTCTCTGTTGATGTCTTTTATATCAGCTTGTCCTTCAGTCAAAATCAGTTCATGTGATCAAACTGAAGTTATAATCTGCTGATACGGCCCTAAATTAATCATCCACTGTCTTTGAAGCATCTTGCATTCCTATTCACATTTATTTCAGGCCAAGGAGCTTACTCCAGTACACTATCTTACCTGGATATTTTACATTCTTATAAATTAATGTATATTAATGATTTTACATGTAAAAACAGCTGTATACAAGGAGTTCACTCACTGAGTGGGGATTTAAGGAACATCTGTTGTCTTCATATAATCTCATAAAACAATAGCCATCTCAGATTATTCGTAAATAGATCATGTTACACACAACAGACTAAAGTACAATCATCCACTGAAAATTACGTGGTACTTACTACTGTTCTGGTTTTAAATTGCAGCTACTGTGACATTGCAATCTGCATGACAAGCTCCTGGAGAATGCACTAGGAAATGAATACTAGAAGAAGAAGAAAAACTATTAATTAAATCCCACAGATACATTTAAATAAATTATCAAGCAGGAATGTTGTAATTTCAATTTTAATATAACTAAATCACAGCATCAATACAGTTTTTGTACCTGTAGATCTGTTCAACATTACAGAAATCTTTTTCTTATACTTTTCATCTATGTATCTAATGTGATTTCTGAATCTCTAGTAAATATAATAGCAGGAAATTTCTAGAGCATTTTGCAGATTGGTTCCTGCTGTCACCTGGGAGAGTTATGGCTGTAACCTTCTTTCTAGTACTTCCCATCTTCTAGTGTTAATGCTGAATTAGGTATTGCTAACTTAAAAAACAGAACAAAACAAAACACACAACAGCAGAAAACCTAAGTGAGGACTGTACTGCTTTACACATTCAAAAGGAGAGAAGTGTTCCAGGCTGCTGTATTCCTCAAGAATTTCACTTATCAATTATTTCAAAACAGACTTTAGGAGGAATAATAAAATGAAATTTATATTACAAACAAAGGTGGAAACTAAAATAGTTTTTATTAAAAAATACAAAAATTCTATCCATTGATAAGCATAAATAATTTCATTAAATGAAATATTTCATTAAGACAGATTTTGATGACAAATAGCAAAATTATTTGTAAGATTCAACCATTATATTGACAGAAAAAAAAATCCTTTCTCTCAAGAGCAGTCTTGCAGATTGGCAAATGCTTTTGTTGTGCTTCTCTTATTTGTTATTATATTTTTAACTCGATGGTGTATCTTTATTTTTTTTCATTATAGATGTAGTATTTCTGTGCAATCTGCTCTAGATCAACCTACTTTAGTGGGTGAGTTGGACTAGATGATCTCCAAAGGTCCCTTCAAACCCCAGCCATTCTGTGTGATTTGACCTATAGAGATATAATTCAAAGTGAGATGCAAAACACTTTCATGCAATTACTCCACTGTTTAATCTGGCATAATTTAGTCTTTCAGTGATAGGCAAACAGTACTCTCTTTTGATTAGAAAATCTCCAGGTTATTGTCTCAAAGTCTACAGGTGATGTTCAATTTTGACATTGTTTTATCATTTTTATTTAAAACCAAAATAAATAAGATACGTTTTTTTAATTTGTATCAGTCCTTCAGACTTCAGTTTTACAAAGCCACTGAAATACTGAGACCCTTTCACTGACTTAGTGGAAGTAAAAAATGGTGATTTTCCCAAAGACACTTAAGTGTTTTCACTGTGTCATATTGTATAGCTCAATATTATATTAAAAATATAAAATGTTTTGTACAGATCAGTATTACCTAATGCGTATATCATGAAAAGCTTTAGACCACAAAACAGAAATACACTGTCACAAGACTGTTATTATGTTCAACCTTGCTCTACCCATTTTATCTACTACGCAGATTGTAAGCAAACTTAATGACTGTGCTGGCAATAACTGAAGGAATTCCTTTCATTCTTACATGTTTTAATTGTTCAAACGATGCCAGTTCTTATTTCTATAGTAATTATTTACTGTGCCTTACATATTATTTTTTCTTTTTTTAAAAAATAAACATAACCCTTGAGAAAGACTAGTGAAAACACAGGCAAGACAGCTCTGTTCTGGCAGCATTACTACATAAACTAGGATCCCAAATGTCAGGAAAAAAAGCCCTGTTCAGCCTACAGAGTCCTTGACTGAAGCTTGCTTTCAGAAGAACAATGGAACCTGTTGTTACTAATTCTTTCCTCTAATCTTATATCTAAATACTTTTTTCAAATGGCTGAAAAAAAGATCAGCAGATTAATGAAAAAAAAATCATACTCTAGCAGATTCTCAGTAGGGAATCCTGCTTTAAGTTGCACTTCAGTGTCAACTACTTTTCTCCTGAAAAAGTGATAAGTAATAATAAGCAGACTCCTTCAGTAGTATAAGCTTTGCCTATTTAGCAGAACAACAGATGGGTTAAAACATTTACTAGTAGAAACATGAATGGATAGTCATAAACTTAAAAATATATTTCAGATAAACAGGTTATTCTATAACTTATAATTTAAAAAAATATTACATTTTCTATTTAAGACAGATTAAAACATCTCAAATTTGAAAAATCTCTTCATAGTTCTTTACTATATTAAGAAAACAGTACTTTTAAAATTATCTCTAGCAAATTATTTTAGCTTTTATTGACAATCAACATACATTTCTTGATTCTAAATTGGATGCCCATCTTAGGACAGTTATGTAAGTTTATAAATAATGGAAATAAAAGGGAAGATACAGAGGGCAATTCATCCCTCCTGAGATCTATAAGGCAGGTGGGACAAATTCCTCTTTACAAGTCTTTCTGGAGGCTTTGGAAAGGGTTTGAGTACCTCATTTTTTAGACAGTTACAGCCAGAGAAAGTGGATCCAAACCCAAGCTTTCAGCAAGTGGAGATTTTGACACACACTGGTTTAAAAATTCTCAACATCATTCTGCTCTGCAATGGGACACTTTGTTAATTGTGTAGACCAAACACGTAGTGAAGTTTTTACCTGACACGTGACGTCAGGGACATGCTGTCAGATATGAATTTCAGTGTCTTTCTGCATTGGAATTTCCCAGGTTTTACGTGTAATTTATATTGATTAAATTTAAATGAGATTTTGCCAAATTAATCTCAGCTTATATCATTTTTTTTTACTGGATGTCTTTTATTTTTATTTCCCATTTTAATGNTTTATGAAATAATATGCTTTAGTGTGTTATACTAAACATTTACAAAATATTATGCTGGAATGCCTTTGAAGGCAACATTGACTCATCTCATTGAGTTGATTGATGTGTTTTCATGGGTCACTGCAAGTGAGGCCATTTACATCTTGTGTGATCTTTAAGTACACATGATGTAATATATTTAATATATATTTACTGCAACTATTACTTTTAAAAGAAACCTGGAGATGATTTTTTATGAATTTTGATTGATTTTAAACAAAGATTTTTTAAAATGTATTTTATAGATCCACCATGCATTGATATTGCAGAAGTCTCTCTGGTGATATAGAGCTTCCTTAGCACTCAGAGACTGGTGAATGATTCACTGTGTGGGAAGAGGTGTACTACCCTGTGAAGGCATGGTGGGCTATTAATTATTCAGTGAAGGCAAAGTAGTCTATTGAAGGAATGTCCACAGTATTACTTTTGAATTTTTATCTAATCCTTATAAATTCAGACTGTGTGCACAGGCCAAATTTTGTCAATTATATGAATTTAGTTGGCAAAAATAGTTACCAGAATGAGATTCGGAAAGAATGTTCCAGAAAGTGGTGGTGATAGTTCCCATGGTAATATTCCAGTATCAAATCAACATCAGGGTGTTCTGTTAAACTTGGATTCTAGGGTATATAGAGGAAAGTTTTATGGTTATATGATTTCTAGTGAAGAAGTAAGTNTGTCTTTCTGCATTGGAATTTCCCAGGTTTTACGTGTAATTTATATTGATTAAATTTAATTGAGATTTTGCCAAATTAATCTCAGCTTATACCATTTTTTTTTTTACTGGATGTCTTTTATTTTTATTTCCCATTTTAATGGATGTTCGCGTTACCTCCCAGTCACTACCTAAGAAGATAACAATGTTTAATTTCATTCTTTTCAATGGGAAATTAGATTATTGATATCATTAGGGTATAAGTTAGGACATAGTGCACTTCTGAAATTATGCCTGTTATTAGAAGAACCACAGTTTCAACAATGTAAGCAAACTTTTTTTTTTTTTTTTTTTTTTTTTTTTTTGAATGGAAGTTTTAATTTCTCTTTTAAAATTTTTAATTTTTTTATTTANGTGTGATCTTTAAGTACACATGATGTAATATATTTAATATATATTTACTGCAACTATTACTTTTAAAAGAAACCTGGAGATGATTTTTTATGAATTTTGATTGATTTTAAACAAAGATTTTTTAAAATGTATTTTATAGATCCACCATGCATTGATATTGCAGAAGTCTCTCTGGTGATATAGAGCTTCCTTAGCACTCAGAGACTGGTGAATGATTCACTGTGTGGGAAGAGGTGTACTACCCTGTGAAGGCATGGTGGGCTATTAATTATTCAGTGAAGGCAAAGTAGTCTATTGAAGGAATGTCCACAGTATTACTTTTGAATTTTTATCTAATCCTTATAAATTCAGACTGTGTGCACAGGCCAAATTTTGTCAATTATATGAATTTAGTTGGCAAAAATAGTTACCAGAATGAGATTCGGAAAGAATGTTCCAGAAAGTGGTGGTGATAGTTCCCATGGTAATATTCCAGTATCAAATCAACATCAGGGTGTTCTGTTAAACTTGGATTCTAGGGTATATAGAGGAAAGTTTTATGGTTATATGATTTCTAGTGAAGAAGTAAGTAAATAAAGAAAAAAATTAAATAACTGTTGACAAGATTTAAGCACAGAAACAAATATTAAAGGAAAAGCAGAAAACGAAAAATCGATGTTTAACATTACAGTACTGAACAGATACAGAATGCTGTGAATACTCAATACAATCGGTTGCATAGTTCACATAAGGTACCATATTTCATCATACCTGCTTCTTAATACAAATATAGAATACTTAACTCTGTGCAAAGAAATCTTTAGTTTAGCATTGACAGATTTTCTTTGCAGGTTTTCCAAACAGGCTGCTCAGTAAAATACAACTGTCCTAAAATAAATGACCAGAGAAATCACTTTCTGCACAAAATTATCCAAACCATATCCATAACAGAGATTTCCATAACTGAGGTCTTTAAGAACAGGTTTTCACAAAGTTTCAGTTACAATAAAAATTGTCTTTTTTTGGGGTGCCTGCTGATACATGTCTTCAGATCTCTTTCTAGTCCAGCAAATAGAAAATCACTGCATATATCGCATGAATACATCGAAAGGACACTCATAACAATGCAAAATATAGTAATCCTCGCTACAAATTATTGTAATTTCTTATAGAAATATAAACTCTGATCTCATATGTTAAAAGATTATTTTAATTTTCCTTTATTCAGATTATGAATGGTTTAACTTCTGTATGGAAATCTATAATAGTATCTCGTGGTTTGATTGGAGCTTCAGAGTTTTTTGACTGTTATGAACTGAGTGATGAAGAAGAAAGTGAATTTACACTAGTCTTCTCCAGGAATGAAAAATTCTTGCACAGCCTGAGTTCAACTACTGAGCAGAGAACACCTGCAAGCCTGCAGTGCTCATCAGCTGGAATGAAGCATCCTTTTTTCATTCACTGCTATTGAATTCTGCATCATCTCTTCCATAACTGTCACTACCCTAGATAGGTTACCAATATTTCAATCAACAGCAAAATGTAATGAGAAAGAGGAAGCATTAGGTCTGAAGAACTAGACTTTCTTAAAAACAAACAATTTCTACTCAGTCTAGCAAGAAATGTTGTATTGTGGTCTCAACTATATTAGATAACTGTGTTGAAGGTTGGGCACAAAGGAATCCATTTCCTTTTCACAGCTATATACAAGCTAGTAAACTCAAATGGTCATACAACTTGAGTATACATGTCTGTTTTAAACATGGCTTTTGAGAATTTCTCACATGAGTAGAAATGGTGCATGAATGAGTGTCCTGGGTGGCCAGATAGCATCTGGCTAATGGCATGAAGACAAAGCAGTCTAAAGAAGGGGATGAAAGGTGATATTTTCTCCTGTTTGCAAACTCTTACTGTATCCAACATTATCTTAAACAGGGATCCCAATACCTTAATAGACTTACGCTTTAAGAAATAATGTTTACTGAGTAATATTACCTTGGTAAATAACCCATGGATAGAGCTGGAGACTGGCATCTTACAGCATTGCTGGACCAGGGACTGAGGTCCATAGCTAGGCTGAAATGGAAATTTTGGGCCCATGGACAGCATGGGGAGAGACCCCACGGAGGGGTCAGCGGAAATAGTCAGGTCCCTGTAGTGCTCTCAAGGCCCTGGCAAACATCTGAATAAAAGTGGTGAGTGATTTCCTAAACTGGGGTGTCTTGTCTTGATGAAGTTAGTGAAGCTCTGTTAGATCTAGTTTATGACTCTTCTTTGTAAGTACAAATCTCTATTGCAGTTGTTAAGCATGTCACAGGGGTTTTTTGCTTTGAACAGGTTGAAGCTTGTACTGTTTCAATCATAGAACAGTTCATTTGGATTAAAGAACAAGCTAAGGTAGTGTACTAAAGTCAGTTTTGTGCATTCGACTGCAAAATCAGAAAGTACAAACTTGACATATTTTTCTTACTTTTACTTTAGGAAATATATTACTGTAGAAAGATAGAATAAAGTCAAAAAACCTCCATATTTATTCCCAATTGTTTATTTCAAGAGTATAAAGTATAAATTGTTAGCATTTCAAACAGGAAGTTAAGGATCAGAATAAATACAGATGCCTTCCACTAACAGTTTACTAGATTTTAAAAAAATCATGTTTTATACGTTACCATTTTTCCTCTTATATACACTACTTGTTCACAGGTGTAAGCTCTCAGAGAGAGAAGCTGAAATTCTTTGTACAAATAAGTGTATAACCTTTAGTAGTTACGTTAACATCTACAATTATGAGATTAATGGTCACCAATCAGATCCTTCTGTGACCAAATTCAGTCACTAATATATTTTACCTTTCAGAAGTACAAAAGTAAAGGACACTATCAAGGTGTGGAATCTTCTCAAAATAAACAAACAAACAAGCCCCCCAAAGCAAAGCAAAGCAAAGCAAAGCAAAGCAAAGCAAAGCAAAGCAAAGCAAAACAAAAAACAAAACAAAACAAAACAAAACAAAACAAAACAAGGATAGAAATAACCAATGCCTACTGTTTCCTGGTAGAAGGACCAGAGAAGTGACTACTAGGACATTATCAGATACTGTGCAGAGACATGGCCCTGAAGTGTTAAAAGGAAGGTAGTGATAGATTTACCTATCCACGTCTGTCAGTCACTATTCATCAGTAATGTAAGATAAAGTAAGTCTCCTATTATGTCCTCGTATTATCGATAAAATGAGAATATGAAAGCAAAATTACTTTGCCAGGGGGCATTCTATTTGCAAAAAATACTGACAGAAAAATGTGTTGGGTAGCCTGGGAAACTTTAGTAGTAAGTCCAACTGCAGTCCATTAATGACATGATTACTGTATTCTTCTTAACCCATAGATGAAACGTCCTGTGACTCCTTTGCCAAGGATCTTGAACTTGGCTCAGTAGACCTGCTCATAGTTCTTTCTGTGATGCCAACTCCACAGTCTATTTATGCATTCCCTGTTTATCTTTCTTTTGCGATCAAAATGAAAGAAATAGGATTACTTGGCTCATTCTGTACAGAAGTTGGTTGTTCTGGGTATGTTTCATGACACTGATGTTTTGCTGTCTTTTGTTTACTATGGAAGTCACCTCCTAAGTTAAAACACCTCATTATCATTATGATCTGAGACAAAGTTTGTAGGCCTGGAAAGGTAGCAGCTGAAAAACTGATAGATAGGTAGATATGTAGATACATAGATAAAATGTTGAAAACAATTTTTCTGTGGTTAGCTTGATTGTGCTCATCAGTCAGACACTTTGAGTAAAAGGTTAAGTATTAGCTGTAGACCAGGGACCTTTGCAATGGAGAAAATGATAATGCTATTAGTTTGTGTATGGCAAAAGAGAAAGATCATCTGTCCTGAGTAAGGAAGGAGTAAGGTGAGGAATCTGAACTCATGAAACAAAAATTTCTAATGGTTTTTTTGTCTCCCTGACACTCAAGTGTGATATTAATTTTAATTATCAGGCTCTTTTGTAGATGTTCTGCTGAATTCCATTCAAGTACAGTACTGAGAAGTCAAATATTAAATTGATATTTTGTGAAAGATGTTCTCCCATTGGTAACCAGGCATCTCAACACTTTTTTTTNATTTTTAAATATTTTTTTTTTTTTTTTTTTTTTTTTTTTAAACTTTTTTTTTTTTTAACATTTGTTTGGGTATGTAATGGTTACAACTTCAACAAAATTATTCAGTGCTCTATGTTGCATTCTCATGCTTCGTGTATACCGATTCTGAAAATGAGTTTAGTAAGATCAGGGATTGCTTGTGTGCTAGGAGTAAACCTTGTTCCAAGATAGGATCTCCTTTTAGTGAATATTATCATTGGTTTCTTTGGGAGGAAAAAGATTACTGCATACAGCATACAGCCATTTAAGTTTAGCAAAAGCTTGCTTTTCTTCTGCACTTCTGTCAGTTTACAGGAGGAATAGAATTTGTTCAAAGGTGTTACCACAGAGAAAGACCTCTTATGAGCAAAGGTGATGTTTAGACTTTTTAGATTTCTGAGAGAAACTAGCCCTAACTAGGGTATATCATCAGCACTGTAATCAAAGTTAGAACAGCAACATCCAAATTCCTATGTATAACATTGATTGGCAAATACCAGAAGCTCAAAAAATGTTTTTAATATATAGCTAGAGTCTTAGGTACCAGCACCTTTCATATGAGGATAATACCCAACACAATTACCCTTTTAGTTTAGTTATGTTTTATTAGTAGGTAAAACTAACCTCCTGGTCCTTGACAGGAATGCAGTGACTTTGTTACTTGCAAAGTAGATGCCAATAGAAACTGTACATAAATAATTAGTATAGTCGTTGCCAATTAGCTATGACATCTTTTGAGAAAGAATCTTTAGCAATTTTGCAATTGTGATGTTAATGCTAGGTCAAGTCTCTTGAATTATTTGGTAATCGCACTACATTTTTTCAAGTTTTAAAGACTTAAACAGAGTAACACCAATCACTTTTCCTCCTGAAAAAAAGGTTATTTCAGATAAGCTATAAGCCAAAAGTGTTGATTGTCATGGAAGTACACCTCTTTAAACCAAAATAAAGGGAAAACCATTGAAAGGTTTTAGTTCTGGTTTTTAAGAATATATAAAAATAAAATTTAAAATATCAAGAAATAATAAGCCAAAATAAGATCATTAAGGCATTTCATTAAAATAAAAAGGGAGAATAGAGCTCTATGTTGTGAGGGCATATTAAATATATATAAAATGTAATTAAAGTAGACCTTTTTCCTGTGAAAATTTGTACTTTTAATTTTTCAGTTGATGATATTGGTCATCAAGCTGAAATTTAGTGGTTCAGATTCCTAGAAATCACTGTTGTTATGACAGAATTGGTTAAATGCCAGTACAAAGAGGAGCACCACTTTTTTCTCTCTCACTGCTTCCAAATATCCAAATCTGTTCAGAAAAAAAATAAAAGTACCTAAATTATTCTAAAAACTTCTACAAGCAATTTCAACATAAATGTTCTCATCAGTGAATTTATTTAATGATTTAAAGGATAGCATTTTCATTTATTTTTATTTGCATTAGTAGTTTTTTAGTGTATCGATTTTGTTTTTTCCTATTTCATCAAATTAAACTTAAAGCCTGTGTTACTGCAAGCAGAGTAAATGAAGAATTTACATGAATGTTTTAGTTCAGATCAGGACCATTATTTTAAAGTGAATCTCCTTATTATCCTCACCACACACATCATTTCACATCACAGGGTGGTTCCAGAGAGTGTCACCTGGATTTATTCTGGATGAAAGTGAGGCCGAACACAGAACAAAAACATTTATAGTATTCTCTAACAGCTAAAATTACTTAAATACAGGGTACCAGTCAAGAACTAGCAAAAATAGATCATCATTTGGTATGGACATTGGTTCATCAGTATTTACTGTTTCAGTCTGAAGGGTAGCATCTATTGAACAGCACTACTTAGTACTGTAGACATACACGCTTAATACCCCAAGTAGAAAGCTAGTCCACTCAATGAATAACTCACTCAAATTAAATAATTTCAGAATAATTTCCATAATCCTGAGGCAAGTACGCATTTACAGTATTGTATCAAGGCTTAACATTGCCATGCAAGCAAAAGGCAAGGAATCCTTGTTTGGGGACTTCAAAAAGGATTTGGAACCATTATATTCCATCACCCAACCTTCAGTGTATTTGTAATCATACTGTTCAAATATATATTTGCTTATTCTGTCTTGTACCATATGCAGAGCTTACTTTTAGCCTGCCTATTTATTGAGAAAATGGTGTTCTAGTTCCTCATTTGCCACATTTAAAATGCCTTGCAGATTAAGTGTCTTTGCCTTTGAATGGTAGAACCATGTGGTTCAACAACACTGGAAAATGATTTCTCAGGTGTTGTCATGTTGCCTTTTTTTTTTTTTTTAAATAAACAAAACCCCCCAAAAGTACACCATGTAGGGCAGAGAAGAAGAACAGAGTAAACCTAGATATATTATTTTCATATCTGGGCTTTAAGTGTTCAAATTTTAGTAAGTTCCAGTTATCCAAGTTATTGATATTTCCTGGGGAAAAAAAGAAACAGATTATACTTCTATAATATGCTTTCTCTGTTTGTCTGCTTGAGATTCATATCAATCTCTTGTTATCAGCCTGAGCAATATCTTTTCCCTATGAAGAAACCTTTAGTGGTTTTAGCAGTATTCTTTTGTAGGCTTGCCCTGAAGTGGAACTTTCAAATAAAGAGATTCTCTTCTCTGATAAGGCTCTCTCTCCTTATGTAGTATTATTGCTGTCCTCTGTTTGTTTGCTTTCTGTTTTCTCTAATCACATCATTTATTTCTGCGTGTACAATCAGGGAGAGCATAATACTAATCAGGTAAACTGTAGGTGATGTGTGTGCTGAAACAATGCATTTTCCCCCTTTGTCTTCATAGTCTCTTTCCTTACATTGGACCTGAGTAGTAATTTGAGTATTTGGAAAGGTATTCTATCGTTAAATTATAGAAGTGACACACACAAAAGTCCTTAAACTCTTGTTATGGAAGACGTAGAGCACATATAAATATCGAATGCTACTAGCAGAAAAGCCTTCCAACCTGCACAGGAATATCTGGAATCAGCAGGCAAAGGGTGTTCAGGGTAACATGTTGCAGAACATCCTCCCCTTTGTGACCCTTGGGAATAGGTTTTTAGCAACATAGTGGCAATATAAGTACAACTAAAATATTTTATTTGATTACTGTTCCCTCTTTTCTCTAGCTTCATATATTCTTCCCCATCTAAAGAGCCATACTAAGGGTTCTAGTTCAGCAAGGCACTTCAGCAGGTACCTAAGTATAAATACTTGAGAATACTGAAGACCACTGGTGTACTTAAAATTAGGCACCTGCTGAAGAAACGTTTTGAATTCGGGCCTGAGTGATTGCACATGCAAATTGTAACTGATATCAACAGCAAGGATAAGAATCCATCTTGGCAGCCAGGTGGTTTGTCTATGCCTGAAAGCTTCTTCTGATTGTTATATTTATTTTATAAATGCAGACAATGGCAGTTACATGTTTTGGACATGATAACAAAGCTTTGAGCAAGAAACACTGATTCCAGAGTCATCACACCCCAGATTTTTAATTTGAAAAATAAGAAAATCAGTACAGCTGTTAATATAAAGGTACGTTACAAATATCCCCTGGGTTTTGGCAAGTGACTGTGCATTAAAATAAACTATAGCATATAACAAGTGAAATATTATTCCCACAGTCCAGCATCCAAATACTTAAAATGGGTTACCATAAGCATATGATCATATATTTCAGTACATTTACACAGCAAAAGAGTCTAAAAAAACCCAGGAATTTTGAACATATTTTAAAGACTGAGTTGAATCAGAAAAGATATGTTAGGGAACATCTGAACTGGCAGAGAAAATGCGTGCATTAGGCAATTTTAGAAGAAAGCACCTGAAAAACTCATCTCAACTCCAACCAAATTACATATTTCATATTGTAACCTTGCTGAGATGAGAAATGTTTGGATGGCACATGAAGGTAGGAGGTAGGGAACAATTTACAAACACATGCTACCTTCAAATTATAACGGTCTCCTACTAAGTAATTGTTTGCACATTGTCTCTGTCAGTATTGATTACACTAAATATAGTATTAAAAGACGGCATTTTCTGAGAAGCAGAAGAACATGGCTCAATGGATAAGCTTTTCATCTCTAGAAACAGAAGTTCACTGTGTGAGCATTTGGAAATGAATATTAATTTGTTATATTTTGGTTGAAATTTAACTACAGCATAGAATCTGTACACAGTTTAAATTATTAGCTAGCAATAGGTTCTTCCAGTCACTGTAAGGGTATGATGTAAATAATAATTACAGAAATAAATGACAAACAGATTAACTATATATGTTTGAGAGATTAAGAAATGTGAAATAGCATTTGCATAACTGGTGATAACTAAAATAATTTTAAAGCATACAGTTTTATTTTCTGTGCAATTATTTTTGCTTATGTTAACAACTGACACGAATAATGAGTCCCTTTCCCTTCTACCCCACTAAATGTAAGATAAGTTACTTCATTGAATTCAATAAAGCTAAGATTTCACCTCAAGGAAATATAAACCACATCATTCAAGCTGTCCATCATGTCTGAAATAATTAGGTGAATTTCAGGTTTGGTTTGTTGTTTTTTTTTTAAAATCTCCAAAAGTTTACATCTTGTTTCCAGTATGAAACAAAGTCAGTTTTAATGACTGTTAGTTTGGCTACAGGAACTGTCTATAGAGCTTGTAAAACACCTGACACAATGAAAATTCAGTATGAGTTTTGTGTAGAACATTGCATGCAGGCAGTACATCACAAAGGAAAAAAAAAAAAAAACAGAAAAGTGCATGCTTTATTTCCTATAAATAATATTCCTTGAATGTTGAGAAAAGTAATCTACATCCTTAGAAATGTGTCATTTTTAGAAAAGAGCAGTGATCTGAACCCAGCCCACATTCCCCTAAAACAGTACTCAATTTTTATTAAGGTTAATGATAGTATTAGTACCTACCAGCAAAATTGATACTTGTGGGCAGTTACACACCGGTGCATTCGGTTGTCTGAATTCCAGGTAAATATTCTGTCTTGCTGTGTAAACCCAAGTCTGTGTTGACACCTGAATGGAACATACCTATCTATGTATCTGTTGCCTCTGGAAGAAGGTTCCAGGTTATGCAAGGAAAGTTTCACAGATCACTCAAAAGTTTTCAAACTGTTGAGCAAATACACCGTGATATTCAGAGATTCTTGAAATTGCTGTGTGTGCAGCTTAAATCATGTGGAAGACATGTCTAACATTATTTGGAGCTTTGTCTTTCGTCCTCCAAAGGCATTCTGGAAGAGGGGAGAGAATATAGCTGCACTTCAACCACTGCTTCATTTGGCCTTCCCACTCATTTAAATTACATTATTTCCAAGTTGCTTTTCTAACTACTTCAGACAGAATAATTCCCTGAATCTCTCTTCTAAGACTGAACAATTGCAACCTAGGAATACCCTATCAGAGATGATCAGAAAAACTCCAAGGAATATCAGTAGATTTATCAGAAATGGCCAAACATCTGAAAGTGAAATCTTTACCAGAAACACACTGTTAGACATTTTAAAAGAAAAACATGGCACAGCGTAACAGAGAACACCTGTTTGCCCTTTTAAAAAAGTATATATACTAAGTTGAAATCCAAATTCTTTGTTCAACTTCTTGGTAATTTAAGAATTCTACAAGGAATTTTTCCTTTTACAAGGAATTTTCACTGTTATGTGTTTTTCTGTGCTAGTATTAAAAAACAAACAAACAAACAAACAAACAAACACACAAACAAACCCCCAAAACAAACAAAAAACCAACCAAACCAAACCAAAACACCACACACACACACAAAACAAAACAAAACAAAACAAAACAAAAAACCCCAAAGTTTAAAACAGCTGCTGACTAGTTGTTATAAATCAACATCATATTTTATCCAAAAAGATGAAGACAAGAGGATGTGCAATGTTTACCATTATAGAAGACTACTTGGAAGATGGAAAAGTGATATTTTGCTTTGGTCACCTTGATTTACATTATTTCTTGTCAATTCTCGACAGCACAAAATTATTAGCAAGTTGGAATCTAATGTAACTTTATCCTATTCAATATACATTTACAAGTGAAAACTTGTAAAGTGAAGTATTAATTCTTAATGATTACCAAACACATATTTAATATTTATTGTTCATCAATATTTGCTTAGTAATTCACTTGCATGCCTTATTTGCCTCTATGAATCAAAATTTTTGTCTTTTGACTATATGATATTTGTTACAGTTTTATTCCTGTGACAGATTCTACTATGTGTTTATCAGGAATATATCTTTCAATTAAATGAGTCTTTAAGGAAAGTAATTCAACTTGGAAGAAAAGTTTAAGAAGGTTTTAACTGTTGTTGTTCTTGTGATTGCTGAGAATAATATTTGTTAAGTATTTCATTTAGAACATCACATCACCTGCAAAAACAACAAAAAAAGATTCTGTATTCCATAAAATCCATGCATCAAGTTTTTAGTTAAAATGCTGGCAGTACCTATCTTATTCACATATTGAAAGTGTGGTCTAGTGTCTAAAATATCTATTTTACAAGGTCCAAAAATAATCCCATAAAGGTATCACATGTGGTAACGTTAAAAGTATGCTAATGTAAGTATGTGTCAATATATTATACAACTGATTACTTAATGTCTAACTGTAGACTACTTTTACAGTCAATAGAATACTATAAGGTGCTGTTTCTACTGGCCATCTATCCTCTCCTAGACAGCTATCGTAAAGTGAATGTCCTGCTTGATTGGCTGATTCTCATTAATTGTTTTGAGAATACATATTCTTCAGCTTGGAAAACGGCATAGTTTTCAGAAGGCTGAAGTCAGAATTCTGTCATTTTTCTTAAAGTTAAAATTAATGCTAAAATCTCCTTGCTAGATAAATTGTTTGCCAATACCATGAGCCAGAGTATAAAAACTCTTCTGGTCTACAAGGCATGAAAAATGTATAGGCATGACATAAGCAGTGTAAGGTTTTGTGCAAACTCTAATGGAACTAGTCAAGATGAAGAGGACTGTGAGATTGGAGAAGAAACAGATAAAGCTTTTGTGGTGATGTACAGCACCCTGTACATATATGGAGTGAGAAAATTCTCCTTTCAAATGATTGTGTTTTAATGTTGAAGTGTTCAAATTTCTCATGGTGACTTTGTATCATTAATTTCCACTAAAAGGCAATTTAGACAATCAGGTGCAACTCCCTTAGATCTGAAACATAAGGCTAATATGGAAAAGCAAAATTACCTTTAAAAGGACAGTGCAAGGCACATGAAACACAAAAGCTGAATTATCTGTTGAAAAGTGACTGTACCGAGGCAATATTTGCACTGTCTAGATTTTTGCATATCTGTAGAATAATGATATTTTGTTTCCATGCATTGTGTTTGCATGCAATGAGAAGTAAAAAAATTTCACGATTTGCAAGTCTCTCCTGCTTTTCATACTTATGTTAATATTTATGACACATAATGTTTTAGAACTACAAACACTTCAACTCTGAAATTTGATATTAATATATTATAAAAATCTTTAACAGTCAAGACTGCAGATGGATTTTTTTTCAGTGTTATTAATTTCCTAATTATTTACTTAATCCTGATTATGATGTGTGGAAATTGCAAGGAATTGGCACTTCTAATGTCTTTTATGCAAACAAGAAGAGCTAATGTGTCTCCATTCTTTGGAAAGGATCCAGAATGGAATAATGAATCTAGCCACACCCTTACCATATAATTTTGAGGACATTTGGTGGAAATATTAAGCTAAAGTGTATGACTTCTGGATATATATTTTCTTCTGTTTGTCTTCTGTATGGAGATGATGGTGATTTTGACTACACTTATGTCCGTACAGTGATAGATGTAGTATTAGGTTCTATGATTAAAGGCTTGTCTCCACACACTAGAAAGAGCCCACTGGTATGACGGCAGGCAGCGGCAGCCCAATACCCCAGTCAGAGACAAGAGTCCTACCCCTAGAGCTCTCCGAGGGGACCCTCAGCCCCCGGGGCCAGAAGACAACCTGCACTGTGAGTCAGCATTAGAGGCTCCACCAGGGCATATTACAAAGGGGAGACACTGTCCTTAGGTATGGTTCTCATCATGGGAAGAACATTCTGGGATTGGAGATAGGGATGGATTGAGGTAGTTTGGGAAGCAAAAAGTGTGGGGAACCAGAGGGCTAAAGTTATAGATGTGGCAGATTGCTTGTAAATGGGGACTAGTCAATACATTTATGTTTGATCAGCACAGTCTTTTCTTCTCAGTAAACTTCATTTATACTGTTTTTTCTTGGTGAGGTACTGTCTATTCTGCATACACATATATGCATGGAGGTATAGCAACTGGAGCACTAGGTGGGACCACAGATCACAGGGTCCCTAGTGTCCGGATGCCAGCAACTAGAGAGGAACTGGAATGTGTGCATACTGTGTGGTTATTTATGTCAGCGAATGTAATTGCTAGTGGGCATCTTGGTAGTCTAGCTGACAAGTAAAATGAGAGACTTAGTAGCCAGGTATCAAAGTTTCCATAAGTTGTTGACTACTGGAGAGACTAGCCAGTCCAAGCCAGCTACTGAGGAGACTGTAAGGTCTAGTGGTCAACTGGAAATCCCATTTTCATGTATCTGTGCATTAGGCAATTGGAGACCAAAGAACACAGAGACCAGCTACTGGATAGACTGTCTAAAGCCAGCTGTAGGAGAGATCCATATTATATATACAGACATATTCATATTCATATTTTTCATTAATGGGCCTTCATTCTGAGCAGCCAGAAGGAGGATAAGATCAGGCCATTGCTGCTGTTTGTGTTTGTCTAAATGCTGTGCATTCTGTGTGTGTTGATCTGTGTAACCAGCCAGGTGTATATGCATGTGTATTGTGTTTCTGTATGCATGTGTGCCTGCTCTGGACGCACTCTCAGCTTCACCATTTGTTACTAACTGCACCTTGGGACATGGGGCTGCTGCAGCCTTGTGTTTATTCTGCATTATTATACTACTTTTAGTACCTCCTAGCAGTAGGAACGACAGAAAAATAACTGATAAATTTTATTAACTATGTGTACAACTGAAATGTTAAATAAATGCATATAAAATCGTAATAGATTCTCGCTTCCTATTATTTTCCAATATTTTTTACAATCCATTACTATGGCTATACATCACTGAATGCTATATTTTGTCCTTCCTCGTATCTGGCAGTGGCCTTCTGCAGGATAATTTGTGCTATTGCAGAATGAAATTAGGCAACTTGAAGCACACCATTAACACTGTACAAGGTTTTCCAGATGTCCAAGTATTGCAATGATTCATATATAGTCTGTGGTTCTTACAAACCAAATGTTACGAATCAGTTATAAAGAAGACAGAGATTAAGAGGCTGTGACCAGGTTCTCTGGAACTATTTGTTCTTTCTTGTGAGAATGTAAGTCCATCCTGTCTATCACAGACGTAAATAGCAGTTAGAGCTAACTAAATGTATCGTTTCCTGAGGGAAATATCTGATCAATTCATATTTTTAACACAAATGGAAGATGTACACTTATTAGATGGAACCAAGACTCTTGCCTGGTAACAGCGAGGTTCTGTATTTGGCACATAGTAATGATTTCTCTGTTTCAGCTATTCTAATTCATATACTACAGAAGGCAGAAAGAAGGCTTTTGAGCATGAGATGCAGCAAGACATTGCAGAAAACAAGGAAGAGAAATTGAATACAAGCTTGCTCCACTATGTGAAAGGGAAAATGTCATGTTAGGAATAGAGAAACAGTAGTCAAAAAAGCAGATAAGTGAATAGAGTTGGTAACAAATGTAGGTAGGAGATGGCAGGTGTGTTGTTATTTCTCTTTCAGACCAAGAAAATCACATTAAAAAGTGCTAAAATTAGTGATGATGTGCACAGAAAAAGCTCATATTAAATGCTAACATTGGACACAAAAAAAAAAGAAAAAAGAGGAGAGGGCTTTGACTTCAAAAATAGTTATGGAGAAAACATGGAACTGTCTCACAAGGTGATTCAACCCACCTGAGATCTGAACCATCCTTCAGAGATGCCTGTCAATGTGCATTAACTGTACAAGAATTCTAACATGATTATGCTCCAACTTGGAAGCCTTATTTTAATGCCATATTTAGAAGAGATGCATCCTGAACTCTTTACTCAATCCTTCTCTAGAGGGAGCTGATGACAAAGCTCTTACTGTCTTTGCTGATGACAGAGCTATTATTGTTTTCATCCTAGGATCTTCAGATATATCCTACTCATTTTCTGCAGTCTGCACTTGTAGTGCTGTAATTGACATGTCATCTTTGAAATATATGAAATCTCACTGGTTCTGCAGAACACAGCATACACACCCTGTCTTGTCCTTTACCACTTCATGACATTAGCTGATACACCAAATGGAAAAAGATGTTTTGGATTATTTTACTATTTTGCACATTCTAATTGCAAATAACCCAGTAAAATTAAGTGCTATATAAACAAAACACACTTTTAGACAATAAAACATTACACATGACGTATCACAATGAACTGGAAACAATCATGGTTTAAGAAAAGATGAATCAAATTCGAATTGACTTGATTTTTTTGACATAGAACAGTGAGGAAGAGAAGAATTACATTGTTATACTCTTAAATGTCAGGCCCACTGAATGCATTTGCTTGTATGAAAGAGAACTGTTTATGAATATTGCCTGGGAACAGATTTTTAAAGTGTCACATGCCAATTAACACAGTACATGTGAACAGAAGCATAATGAATTTGAGAGGATAATATTCCCACACGCAGAAAATGTCAACAAGAACATAATCGGCAGCTATAGCATATGGTATATTGAGCTCAACAACTTGTTTACACCACCTTGAATCTCCCACTAATAAGATATCTCTTTATTAGCAAAACACAACAGAACATAGACGAAGTGCCATTCAGAGGTGTTGCTTCCCTTTTGACATTCAGGAATGAAAATTCATTGATGTGCTTTCTAATGTCAAGCTTGATATCATATAGTCTGATGGGGTTTGTATAGCATTAATATTATGGAGTTTAATCTATAATATACTGAAGTTGCATAAAACTGCTCACTAGCTAAAAAAGATGTCAACCGAGGCATTTATGTGTGTGGATGCGTGTGGCTGAATATTTCTGAACTCATAGCATCTGAGATTGCAGTAATCAGTATTTTCAAAAACAAACATTCAGGGCTGAATTTATAACTCTTTGGATGGTCCTCTAGTCATAGTTCATTCCTACTGAACATAAATGACCAAAACAATATTCCACCAGTGTTCTAGGCAGGAATTTCCAGCTAGAAAAGAAAGTTCTCGAGCAAAACAATTTTTTATCCATTTAGACCTGTCTGGCAAGGGGATATAAATCTGGTGGTAATGAAATATCTGTGTTACATTGGATGATCTCTTTTTGACCTTCTTGATCTTCCAGAATGTTTCATGTCAAGGAGAAGATGAGCATACTAATAGTGTCTTAAAAAAACCTGAAACCATGAACAAAGAAAATAATTAGTTATTAGGTGGACATAACATCTGAGCCTTAAAATCAGACTGTTGATAATTCCTTCTACATTTCTGACTCTTTACTTTTATAAATTCTTAGAAGATACGAGCTTATAGCCAAGTAACCTAATTACTATTGTAATTCTCATTTTTTTAAATAGCTGAAATGAAACAAGCTTTAATCAAAACCCTGGAATGTTTCCCTCTAATTTTATCAGAAATTTTCAGCAAACCATCCTCTTCCATCTTCTATTCTTCCTATTCCAGCATCCCTATTAACAGTATTAGTGAAATGTAGTTATTAGTTCCTATTAAAGCCGTGCAAGCATCACTGTAAATCACTCAATTTCTCTCCAAAGATTCATTTTCTTGAAAGGATCAGTTGAGTTTGCATATAATTTAAAAATTTTGTCCATGAAAATGGATCCAGGTTAGGCTCAGATGCATCTTGTAAGGATTTAAACACTCTGCTGAACTGAAAGAACCCTGCTTTTCAAATTTGATATAAAGAGGTAGACAGCGCCAGAAGATAATGTAGATCCATCTTATCTACTGCTAATGCTTAGTTATGGTGCCTTTTTCTGAGCTGGAAAGGGATGTCCAGAAGACAATCAGATCTTAGAGGCTCACAAATTTCCCTCTAAAAATGTTTCTTCATCTCCACTGAATACAGAGAGTCCTAAGGCTTCTTTTTTAGACATGGCTCTTAATTTAACAGTGTCAGACTATGAAGTCAATACAAGTTGGTTCTTAGAAATTCATGTTCTCTCTTTCACTCTGTCCAGTAGCCCTGGTCAGAGGTTCCCTTATCATATGAAAATTCAATAAAAAATACCACAGCTCCCTTTTACTCTGTCTCTGTTACAGTGTCTTTTCTAAATAAATATATTTAGGAATAACAAAAAAGCAAAGCATGTTCTGAGACTTGTTTGAAGCTATGCAAATAATCACAGAAATGTATATAAAAAAAGGAATAAAAATCAAGAATACTTTTAAAACCAGCAATTTAATAGAGAAATTAAATATTTATTCTATTGGAGGAGTTATGTTTTTTGTAACTTTATGGTTATGCAATCCTAGATATTTGGAGAAACTTTTTAAATTTTTTTTTTATTGTGAATGTAAAGGAAATAAAGAAATCCAAACAAATTTTCTTTTAGGTCTATAACCAATTTTTTACGAAGTTGATGGCAATCACAGTGATTTTGTAAAGATAGCGGAAATACAGAAGGATCCGATATCCAGCTGAAATTGCAAATTGTAGATAACTTGAATTGATCCTTTTGAATTCATGATGAGGATAACACTAAGGTGATAAGTGTCCGCATTTTTTAAAAGACTAAATGTTTGCACCTACTGGTTTTACTGGTCTTATGATATTTCCCACAACTTCTTAACCACATTTCGTTGGCTAATTAAGAACTGTTTAAGGCAATAATATAATTAATTACTGAAATGGTTCCTGATAGTTTTTTTCTAGTTGTTTTTAGCAGTTTTGCATCCATTGCTGTAAGACAACCTAGTTTGTGAAGACTACCTAGAAAATATTTGAAACAATGTTAAAACAGAAATTACTGTTTTCAAGAAATGGCTGTAGTCTTATATGAGCCAAGGATCTTGGTGGCTTTCATCTGATGCTTAGCTCCACCAGGATAAACAAATGCATACATTTCTCTACATATTCCTCGCTAGACTGGGAATAATCTAGTATATATCCATAAAGTTTCCATTGCAGGTCAGGTTCTCCTCAAGAAAGGAGAAGCAGTGATATCCTTTGAACCAACAGCTAAATGCTTAAAGAATTAATATGCTTTAAGCCTACTGTTGATTAAAATCCATATTGTCACTGGAACGGAACAATTGACAGCCTTAGTGAGTTCTGGTGAATTTGATTTTTTTTTTTTTTTTTTTTTTTCAAATGCAAAGGAGAACAAAGTTAACTGGGCCAGGAAAAAGATCACACACAGAGGGAAGCTCCACAAAGAATACAGCAGGCTCAGTTGAAGTATTTGTTTAATGCTCTGTGTTCAATGGAGCAGAAAATAAAATCCCTATCCCGGAGAGGTGTCTCAGTTAAGTTTTTTATGTTTATTTGCACTCTACGGTCCACTGTATCACAGCAGATCGTCTTCATCCTTATCATGCATGAAAAAGAAAAAGGAAAGTTTGTAACTGAGGATTTATTATTCAAGTTTGAATGCATTGGTAACAATAAAATGACTCTTAATTCACACATGAGCAACTAGTTTTGGCTGATAAAACAGTGTGAGGGATTATTAACATCTGTTAGAGTTGCTCTCCAAGGCTTTCTGTCTTTTCAGTTTCCTCTAGATCTTTCAAAGTGACATCAGTGTGTGCCCTTTTTTCTCGTGCATTCACCAAATAAAGACTTTTTACAGATTTTATAATTAGCAGTTTCTCTCAGCTGTCTTCATTTTTTCTTAGTAATTTATTTTTTAAACTTTCAAGCACTGGAAGACACCTGATTTCTGTGGTAGTTTCGGAGGCTTAACTAAGTCACTTTTACTACTCTAATTGTTTGATCTTCCCATTTCCATGTACTTCAAGTGCTTATTTGATAGTTGAGTTCAGGGCTCTGTTACTATTTAGTGACCTCCCTTGAATGCATTTTGCATGAATAGAGTCTCCTGGAATTTGTGAGTGCCAGCACTCTCTTAGATTCTTCTGAGGACTTTGGTGCTCTTCAAAAAGCTGCACTCTCGCTGCTGTGCCTGGCAGTATGTAATAGGTTAGATTACATTGTATAATGAGTATTACTAAATGTTTTTCATATTGCATAAATGATAACTCTGACCCACAAAGCAGATAGTTTCCAACTTTTCCCAACAGGCAGAAATTTTTACTTAAGATAAGGAGAAAAACTGTGTGAAAACAAAGCCTGAGAGCAGCTTGTCATTCAGAACAATCCCATGGGAGATACAAGTTCGAATCTCCCTGAAGAAAAACAGATCTGAGCCCATGACTTTCATATCAGGCAAATTTTTTAAACACTGACCAAATAGCAAAGGTGTTCTGAAAAAAATCTGGACATTTTCCAAAAGATCTGATGCCTCAATTTTGCAACAAGTAAATGATTTTAAAAGATAGTTATAATTCCATAATGATTATGAACCCTTGAGCCAAGAAGGTTGTTCTTACCCTATTTCTGACTGCCCAAATCAGGACAAACATCACAGAACTAATTAACATGTTCTAGTTATTTTGAAAGCTTATGGCTCTTGGTGGCTATTAGGAAACTTATGTCTTCAAAAATAGTTATTGCAACATTATTTGCTAGTGATTTTATCATCATGATGAGATCTTTGCTTGTGAGATCTTTCTGCTTAGGGAGGCAGTTTTCTTATAAAAATGCCATATAATTCTCTAGAGGATTGCACATGTTGGCAAGAGAGTTGTTTGCACTGTAAATATTTGTTCTTAGCTGAATTATTGCTTCATTTTGTTTGCAAAATTCAAACATAACACAAAAGCAAAATAGATCACACCAATACAAACATGAAAGAAAAAGATATGTTTGAGAGATGTTAATTTATATGTTTCAGAATATAGCTGAACTTCATATTACAATAAAAAATATAATATCACTGAAACTGGAGAGTACGTCTCACGGCTGACATCTCTCTAGGTCTTACCATGTTACACTGGCAATCTCTAGTTCCAATTGCTCCTAGGGACTAATCTAGTATTTTGCTGGCAGCTGAAATCATATTATACTAAAGCTCAAAGTCTGAAAGAGACTTTGTTTATCATTCCATGCTACGAAGACTTACAAGCTTCCATGATGTGGTAGCATTAGCAAACACCTATTAACATAATACTGAGTCCTGATAATATGAGCCAAATATTTCTTTTTCACTAAATATACACAGCTAAGATACAAGATACGAAGAATTACCCAACAAATATGTCTGCTTCTGAAAAAATGTGTCACTTGTAGACAAGAGAGAAAGGAAGGAAGGAAGGAAGGAAGGAAGGAAGGAAGGAAGGAAGGAAGGAAGGAAGGAAGGAAGGAAGGAAGATATATGAATGGGATTTTGAGAAGGTGGTCTTTTGCTTCTTTTGAGACATGAAAGTAATTCCAGTGTATTTTATCAATATGTTCTAAACATGGTTTTATTGGCAAACAGAATTATCTAATTAATCAGCTGCATTAGACGTCTGAATGCTTTTAGTAAATGTTCAACCCAAATGTCCCCTTTTGCCAGTAAATTTTCTTCCTACGTAAGGGCTAAGGGAAGAAGGAAAATTCCCCTTACTTGTAAATTACATTTGCTAATGTCCCTTTGTAGCATGGTGGCCAGTAATACTCAATTCTTTCCCTGTTAGTGTCTCTCCTGTTTTGTTCTTGTTCTTAGATTTTTAATGAATACATGAAATTAAATCTTTGGCTCCATTAAAGGTAATTGAAACTTATCATTTTGCAATATATTGTAACAATTCGCTATTGAGAAAGTCACAGCACAGATCCATTACACTATCTCAGCATGCATGCACTTATTGCTGCTACAGATAATATTTAGGCCAGTGTGTAAGGAAAGGAAAAGCAATGGGAATGCATGTTATCAAAAGCTATCCATCACTTTATGGATGTAGTAATGATGGTGCAGAATGTAGAATTTAACCCGTATCAACTGAATAGTTCTTTGTATCCCCTAATGAATCATTGTGCACATTCCATTATTTGTCTTTAATATTGTCTAGTTCTCTGAGGAAAAACTTGCCCCAACCATGCAAAACGATGCTATCTTCAGTCTCTTAAATGCAAATAATCTAGACCATATGCAAAAAACATGAAGATACTCTTAACCTGAGCAATACCACAAAAACCTTTTCGAAAGCTATTTGTGTGCAGTATGAACCAAACTAATCATTATGAGCATGTGCACAGACATGTTGTAAGAAGGGTGATATCTGAATACTAGGCCAAGCTGTTGACTTGTTTTCTTCTCAAGGAAAAAAAATAATAAAAAAGCAGAGACATCGTTTGCTGATATGCTCTACACGAGTCTTCTAAGTCATTAGATCATTGGAGTGACACTTAATAAAAGATCATTTTTTTCTGATTGGTTTAAATTATATTACCCAGCTACAAAAGCTGCAAACACACTGGCATGGGCAATGCGTTTGAAAAAAATGGCTTCATCAGTAACATTAATACTCACAAGAAAATTACATTAGAGTAAAATAAAACCAAGTTGCAACTACTGAACAGTTAGCAGATTAATGGCATTCTTGTCAAAATGCTGTTGTTTTAGAACAGCCTTAGAAAGACTAAATTTTAAAGGAAAATGCTGTTTTTATAGGGTTTCTAAAGGTGAAAGAGGAACACCACTCATGATATGAAGATCATAAGAAAAGCCAAAAGACAAAGCAAATACACAGAAAACGGTCCAAAAATCACACTCTCAAAGTAAAAGTACTGGTGAAGGTTCCTCTAACTGGTGAAAAGAGTAGCCCGCTATCAATAGCTCTCCCACTAGTACAATATCATATATCTATATAAGCAGAAATTTCACATAACCTGGATAAGATATGGTTACTTTAAAAAACAGAGGAACATACAGAAGTAGTGAGTGCATAATGTGAATATTAGCAGTTAAAATGGTGTCCATGGGGAAAAGTAAAATCAAGAAAATAATGTCCGTCACTGAACTGAGACCGATGCAGCCAGTAAAATCTTCCTAAAGATCAGAAGCAGTGAATTTACAAAACAGCAAAAAATTATTTCTACTTTGCTATGTCCCCATGACTCAAAAAATGTTAGCTTTATAAAATGAAATCCAGATATCTTTTTGATTCAGATGGCCCCAGGAACATTTTTTTTTTGAAGTCATTACCATCGATATCGATTGTAAATGACCAATTATCCAGACACAGATTTTGCTTTCACATTTTTCTCAACATTTTTCAAAAACTGTATTTTATGCATTTCATTCAAATGATATTTTTTTAAAAATCCACTTTTTAAAATTTTATTTTTAGAAAACTAAGCTAGGACAAGTATGTATTCCTGATAAGTAAGCAAATATAGACATTTGAAAGAAAGATTAAACTTATTATGTTCCTTCACAGACTCTATATTGCTATTTAAAAAAATATCTCAGATGAATTGTGTAGGAAAAAAACCTGGATCCCTTGATCATAATCATTAAGTATTAGTAACAGAATAATATTTATAGCAATAACTATCAGACCAAAATGACCACAAATTATCTCTACACTGATTATGTGCAAATTTTGTGTTGCATAAACTAATTAAGATATCTAGATCTGTGGTCTCTTAGTCTGGACACGAAATTTTAATAGCACAGATAACTTGGAACTGGGAAGATATGGTATAGGAAACATTCTTGTACGCCTGTCCCATTCTTATATAATTCACAGGCATTTATTTGTGACTGTGCTCAGAAATAGAATGCCAAGCTAAAGCGACCTTTAATCTTACCCCTTAACACTGTTCATACTTACCTATATTAAACTCATAATTTGTTTTGCTTCACAATAAAAATACAGAAAAAAAGATCATTTAGGCTCAAATTCATACTTAGCTTCAAATTGCTGTAACATATTTCTATGAATCTTCATACAAAGAAAACCTTCTGACGGTCTTAAGATTCTGAGTATGTGTTGTTTCTCTACTGGTTTCCATTAAGTTCATGGCTTTCATCCAACTTTGTTTTCATTCTGTGTGTGTTTGTATGTGTGCCTGTGTATGTGCACTTATTTGCATCAATATCTACCTCCAAAAAGCCCCAGCCAAAACCCTCCTTGGTTTTTTAGCTTAAAGTAATGAAAATTTTATGATGTCTTTGCAAGATATGCAATTTGAATATATTTTGAATATATTAACTTCATAAATATATGTATTGCTCTAAAAATTTATCAAAACTCACAGACCAATAACAATTTCTAACTTCCTTCATCACTAAGGCTTTGTTCACTTAGTATGCTTTAGAAGTTGTACTACTGTGCAATATTTTCATCTAACAAACATCTGTACCATCTGTATAAAAATGAATAAAACTGTAAAATAAGTATAAATATTAGCATGAATATGTTAATTATTAATATAAATAATCATTAACGTTTTAGAAGTTTGGCAGTATCATTAATATGTATTTAATAAGTGTTGGAAAAAATACGAATGTGATCTTCTAAAGTGTTAAATAATATAGAGTAGGGTGATTTACATAATTATGATATGATGCAACATTTAGTTATCTCTAATTTTTGCTATATATTTTTTGTGAATTGAGGATTTCACCCAAAATATTTACTCCGTTGCTGAATAACTCTGTCATAATATAGCTAAGACAGCTTTGATGAGGACTTGGATAAGAAATCATTCTGTGTAAAAAACCTATTGACTAACAGACAAATTTTGTACTTCACTGACAAGGCAAGTGACATTTTAAATCTTTTACCCTTTTTACTGCTTTCAAACACTTGCTCTGATGTTAAATTTTGAAGAGTTGTCACCAGTATTGTAAAAGATTAACACAGCTGGGATGTTTGACATATAAAAGTATCAGCACCAATTAGTGATAAACACCATGTTCTTTCCTCTCCTGACAGATTATATGTTCTTTCATTAAATGTAAAGGAAAGATGACAGGGACAAGCAATAATCTAGATTTTTCTCTTAAAATGTTGCTGGCAATTGAGGTGGCTTTTTATATTTTTCTAAAATAAAAGGTGTCATTGGTAATTGATTCTCTTGGGAAAAGTATGATGAAGAGTGTCTTCACTCTCATAGCTAAGGGAACTGTCAAACTGTGACTCCATCAGTTCTCCTCTAGACTTGTTAGACAGAAGTGTTAACAAAAAAATGCTAAATAATTTAAACCTTTTAAACTGATGTTTAGGGAAAGAAAGGTTGTAAATGGCAGCATGGACCATGCCAATAAACCAGAAACTGAGATTTTGTAATTATATGAATTTGAAGAACTTGTAATAAGCAAGTAACTTAGTGTCATGAACCTGATGTGGAATTACATCTCTGTCTTGGGTTTAACAACAGTAATTGTGTATCTATACAATTTGCAACTTAACTATTATCTGATTTTTCACTATTTCTGTCCCAGATTATCGTTGTTTGTCCTGGGAAGAATTTAGAAGTGTAGTCTTGGGGAGATGGATCTGGCTTAACTATGTTTTTTTCTAGATGAAGCATCTCTGCCAACTTCATAAAGATAAAGCTTGCGTGTTCTGAATTGCAAAATAGAACAAACTAAAAAAATCTAATTCTTTATGCAGCTTTGGCAGTTATTCCACACTCTGGTACAAAGTAGGTCATTTACAATTTTTTTAGTGTAATGGGTATTCTGTTGTACAACAGCATCCTTTACATCCCCATTTACTCTAATTGAGGGTAGTTTAATTTGAACTAAATTTAGTTTTATGACTGAAGTACCACGATAGCAGAGAAGTCAAGGTGAACACGGTCCTCTTTTGTTTACTTGATTAAAGTGCATTCTTATGCACTTACAACTAAAGAACAGAAATGCTACATACAGCACCTACCAAAGGCAATATTAATAAAGCAGAAACTATTTGAATGGATCCTGATTAAAGAAAGGAGACCTACAAAAATATTTTATGACAGTGAAGTATTTCTCCCACAAACTGTCACGGCTGCTCAAATGGTTAAGTGAGATGATCATAAAGATTAAATAATAATAATGGTTGGACCATATATTAGCAGACAGAAGTAAAGAATTGAGACTGTTGCTCATGCAAATCCATCTGCTTTTAAGTATACCATCAACATCTGTACCACTAAATGCCTATATTAATCAGATAAATGTTATTCTAATTGACAATCTTCTACCCCTGCAGTCACCTCTTTCTTTTTGCCCCTTCTTGTTGCCATCAGATAGTATGTCATACCTACATTTTTTCCTTTATTGCTTTATAAGACAAATTAAGAATAAATTGGCCACTGCAGACTCCCTGTGAGGAAGCTGCAAGTTCCCTCTGAATCAGTACAAGGAGATGACACATTAGAGTACCAAATTAAGCTCTGGAAGTGAAGTTTTGTGGCTCTATGCAAAGGAAAGCAGTAGGATGGCTGAGAATTCCATCTGTCATGAAAGGTCTTTTATTGATTTCTTCAAGTAGCTTTATGTCTTTATCACTTCTGACTGATTTTATTTTTTTTTTTAATTTTCCACTAAGTTTCTCCAGGCCTCAGTCCTCCACTATAATTTCATCTATATGCTTTGCAGTTCTGCCTTTTTCTGACCTCTTTATCTATATTTTTTCTTCTTTCTCAGCACTCATTCCTGCTTGATGCTTCACTGATGTTGTTACAAGCTCCTTCTGCTTTTTCCTTGCACCATTTTTCGAGTTTCCTTTTTGGCATGTGATATCCCTTTTACCTAACTTTTCTGAAGGTTCTCCTTACATGATCTCTGTTTCAGCTCTCGCTCTTCCTTTGCAAGCTTCCACTGTACCATGTACCATGAAGTAGTGACCTTGAGTGTTTCCTACGTGTTCTAATGAAAACTAAATACAATGTAAAATAAGCATTTATTCGTGGCTTATTTTTCTGTCCTTATTACCAGCAGACTCCAGCTTGTGATAGTCTTTTTTCTCCTCTTTCCACTTTCAAAATTAGGTTCTAAAATGATAGCTTTTAACAATTAATTTCCAAAAGTATCTTCACCAGGAGAAAGTCCCTTAGCATCACGAAGAAGTGATTTGTCAGATACCCTTTAGCAAAATAGTTTTACTAGATATAAATGCTTGCTGCAAGTCTCCTCATGGTACAATGGAGGGACTGATGAACCTGTGAGAGCCTCAGTACAAGAGGCTATAGTTGAAGGTCATGCTACCAGGAAAATTATTTCTTTTGCAAGGAAATAAGGAAATTTGAAATATTTTGTGAACTAAAGAGCTGATTCACAAGGGATTTTTTTCATATTCAGTTTATAAGTGCAGTTATCTCACTACTTACCTTCACACACTGGAAAGATAAAATTGCACATAGAGACCAAATCTGTTTCAGCTTTTCTATTGGCTTTAGGGGGATCAAATGCAATCTTCAGCTGGGATTGATATGAGGATGACACTTGTAAGGTAACTTGTTGCCCTGGAACATGGTAGGGAGTACACAACACAATAAACTGTGCTAATTAGAAAGAAAAGTATCCTAGACTTCTTAATTCCTCTTAGATGTGCCTGGCTTCAGTCCTTTAAGTTCCTCATATACAGAAAAATCTGTTGTGTTAAAATATCAAAGTTATACTCCTAAAGGTGATTTGTCAATGCTCCTTCTCTTGCCCTTAAACTCAAGCAGTGTGCCAAATAAGCATTTATTTATCAGATCACTGGAAGGTGATTATGATGTGTAGTTTTTAAAATTTATTTATTTTTAATATGCTATTTTTTTTTTTTAAATGAAATCATGCTTGCAGATTGTCTGATAAACTGTCATGGTCAGAATAATGTAACAATCAGCTTCAGCATGGCCTAGTCTAGATTTTTTTCAATGAGCTTTAAAATCCTACACAGAATTACCTAGGGATAACTTTTCTTTTTAAATGAAAGCACTAATTCATAGGTGTTCAGCAGTCTGCATTGTTAGTGCTAGACTGCCAGAACTAGTTATTCTTTCATTACTGAAAACATTTCCACAAAAACGAAGATGAAGGATGAGCTTATCATCTCCTTGCCAGAAAGGTCTATGCAAAGTATGTCTTTCAGGACTCCTTTACATTTATCTCTTCAGTATGGGACTCCAGGATGCCAATAGATGTCCAGTTTCCTCTTTTCAATTTGCTAATCATGATATATGCTACTAACAGCAGTCTGGACACTTGTAAGCTTTATCCAGTGGAAGGACTAATGTCAGGATGTAACACATAAGCAGCATTTCTTAGTGAAATATATATATATAAATCCTGGCATTTACAAAAACTGATTTAAAACATCAGACAAGTATCCTACTGTCCTATGTCACCTGCACTCATTAAAGCACATCTCCTATCGTAACATGTGCATTCTCTGCTGGGAAACAAGTTATAGGCATTGTTTTCTAGCTCAGGCTCTTGGTTATCTGTCAGTCTCGTGCTTCTAATTTTTCTTACCTTTGTGCTTCTTGAATAAGCTTTCTCTCCACCTGTAACTGTGATTTACAATGATGATACAGAGATCAAAAATATCTAGTAGCCCAGTGTCACCGAAGTTAAAATTATATTTGTCCTATGCCTGACTACACTTATTTTAAAAATACTAATATTATTTTAAGCAACAGTTGCTACTGTTTGGGATTGTTCTTGAAAAAAACATGGTGAAAATGAGCCATTAGGAGTATTTAAAGGAATATATGACCATGGCTTTATGGATCCATTTGAGAACAGGGTACCAGGGAGCTAATGAGATCATTTATACTTAGACTCTATAAAATGCAGAATAAGGAAAGCGCAGACCTGATGCACTGCCTGTTATAACTTGGAAATCATAGGTGTTATACAGAAGCTTTCAGATTTCTGTTGTAAACAGCTGGTAAATAAGCCAAATGCTAGTCTTATCTTAAAACATGGATTGTAAAATGTTTGCAAATTCTCTACAATTAATATTAATCCTTTTATTCACCTTTTGTTATTGTATGTGTTCTAAGATTTTATTTGTCTTCCTGTCTTTCTACTCTGCTCTGCTTGTCAGGCTCTACTTTCATTTCACCCCTCTGTTTTTTATTCCTCTGGCCTCTTTTCATCTCTTTTTTCTCTTAGTTTTATTTTTCTCTCCCTGGAGATACTCACAGATCACTTTAGAAATGTAGGCTGTATTTCTGATGTTATTCTTGAAAAATAAGAAGAAATTACAACCCTAGTGCTCAAGGCTATATATGGAAATCCTCTTACATGTCTCCATAGCAATGTTTTTTCATGATCCTCAGATTCTTGAATATATATTGGTGGGTAGGGAAAAACGAAAACTTTTGGAAATTATCTTTTTCCAGTGTCTGACAATTAGACACAGTTGCTTGTCTGATTATAGAGTTAGCGTTGTGCTAGCCATCAAGTGGGAAGAGATTTCAGAAATGCCACTTAAATATAAATGAAAACACTGAGTTTAGGATTTAAGATGCATTTATTCCCTCAGCTCTTCATAGTTAGGGCAGTGCTGTATGCTATGAATCCCATAATGAGATGCTTCAATCCTCACAGTTACTACAGGGAATGTAGGTGCCTATCTTAGTTTCATAGATTCTGTTGCAAAACCCAAAGGAATGAAATTTAGGGCAGTCAGGTTCTTTCTGTGTCAGATATCTTTCTGAATAGCAATAGCTGGTCTTGAGAGACTGAGTTGTACAGGTGGTTTTGTCAGGTCAGGGTCAAATCTTACTGTTGAATGATACAAGAGATTTTGCATTACTGTACTTCTGTAATAAATCTTCCATACATAAGAACACCAGTCCCATATACATTAACACAATTCTTTGCAAAACCAAAGATCTCATATTAGGCTGTCATAATTATGCATTACTCATATGATTGCTGCATGGCTCATTAAATTTTACAAAACATATTGAACATCATCCTCTGAAGTACACAATGCAAAACATTCTTTTCCATTCTCTATTTTAATTGCTACACTCTCATGAGAACAGAAACTTTGTTTCTAACAGTTCACTTGTTAGACAGATGATGCTATTTTGTTGTAGAAAGTCATCAGGTTAGTCTGGCATGATTTGCCTTTAGTAAATTCGTATTGGCTTTTTCCAATCAGTTTTATTTGCTTTGTACGGTGCCTCAAGAGTTTAAAATAGGAAATCTTTAAATCTCAGGCATGTCAGAGACTAGGCAGGGAGAGGGTTTTTTTAATGCTATTCAGTTTAAACACTTATAATTTTGCCTAAAATCTATTATAATCACCTTCATGTTATTTTAAATTGTGTGTTTTGTATGTAATTCTCTTGTCTATATATAGTCTGTTCAGCTGGGCCTAGTCACTGAGGAAGCGCTCTTTGTAATCAACTGTAGTGTCTGTAAATCTATAAACTACATTCCACATTTCCCGTTTCACCCTCACACTGGTAAATTTGGATGCACAGGCAGAGTTGTAGTTTGTTTTAGTACACTATCTGGCTGGACTACAGAATACTTTACCCACTCCTATCAACCTCAGTTGTATGCATCACAAAACAAACTATCTGTAGCAATCACAAAGTAAAGTAGCTTTTCAAAAACCTATTCCTAATTACCATAGGTATTTTTATTACTTGTTACTGTTATTGGAGAACCTATGTGTGCAAATTCCCGTGTGATAGAGCAACGCTTTGTTTAATTTGTTCTCTCAAAGGTGCAGCAGTAGGAAGATAATCTGGTCACACAAAAAGACTCTGAAGGAGCTGTGAAGTTCTCTGTTATTCAGGAGGCCTTCACAAGAGTGTTTTATCAGTCCTCAGCAAGATAAAATAAGAGAAAAAAAATGAGAGCAATCCACAAGAATATGCTCATATGGCTTTTTCACATTGACTTTATTATAATAAATAATATCAGCTGTGAAGTTAATATTATAGAAAGTTACACACAATGTATTTGAAAATGGTTTTTAGTCAAGGGCAATTTTATCTAATGAATCTGAAAAAAATTATTTAAATGCCTGAGGTAAAAGTCATTAATCTTTTATCAGTGATGTTTTTAGCTAATCCAAATAATGTTGATTTTGATGCAACAGCTTTTTTCATCCTAGCCTGAGTGAATTGCGATAATGATATGTTGCTTTATAAATTGGTCACCTAAGCTCACCCATTTTCTAGTTCAGTTCCGGTACTAGGGGATAACTTCCACATGCCAATCAAGTATTTCTCTGAAGTACTAGAAAAGGTCTAGGTAGTTGTTATAAACAAAATTGTTCTATGAAGCATTAGAGAATTCCACATTGTATTCACAAACATCTGAAACTGAAAATATTGAGATAATTTGACTTATTACCTGCAGAGTCTCATTTTGTGGTGCTTTGACTTCTTTCTTGATATTGCTTCCATATAAAAGAAAAATTTGATCAAAATAGCAAGAAACAGTATGAGTATTGTTTCTTGCAGCTATGTATTAGTTTCCAAGAGAAAAGTAAGCAGAAAATGAGTTATGGCTGTATATGCAGTAGCTGGATTTCTACAGAAGTCTTAATCTATAGGTTAAACAAGATTGTTTGAAGAAGTTAAGCTTGTCACACCACCCCTTGTCCTCAAGCAAAGATATTTCTAGGTGGTTACAGAATATAACAAAACAACACGGGTATTCAGAGGTGTTTTCAAACCAAATAATTTACCTCATATACCCTGTCTGTTTTGGAATGCCTTGTAAAGTTAATGTTCTGTGTGGCTGATATTAACTTTGGATAGAAAATCTATACACTGGCAGAAGCAAAAAATTACATGGAGTGGGTATATTGATAAGGTTCAGCACTGAGATGTAAAAGGCTGGGGGGAAAGGCAATTAATGGTATTTCTTTTTATACATAAGGAACTTAGAGATATTTTAACTCTTTTCCTTAAAATAAAGATAACGTAACCTCTATTAGTAACCAGGGAACTGGAAGTAGAGGACACAAAGGGAGAAGGTGAGCTTATTAAAAGCTAATACAAACAGGTTTGAAAACAATTGCACTAAAAGTGAATTAATCCTTCCATCAGAAAGAAAAAAATGTCTACCTACATTTAGCTGGGCAAAGAAACTTCTAAATGTTGATTTGTTGTTTTCCTAAATCATTTGTTAAATTCATATTTTAACACATACAGCTGAATATGTGTTTTAGTATATATCAGAAGCCATTTGGAGAGGAGAGGAGAGGAGAGGAGAGGAGAGGAGAGGAGAGGAGAGGAGAGGAGAGGGGAGGGGAGGGGAGGGGAGNGAGAGGAGAAGAGAAGAGAAGAGAAGAGAAGAGAAGAGAAGAGAAGAAGAGAAGAAGAAGAAAGAGGGCCCATGCGAACTTTATGACGTTCAACAAGGCCAAGTGCAGGGTCCTGAACCTGGGCCAGGGAAAACCTTGGTAGCAATATAAGCTGGCGGAGGAAGGGATTGAGAGCAGCCCTGCTGAGAAAGACTTGTGGTACTGGTGGATGAAAGACTGGACATGAGCCAGAAGGCAAATTGTGTTTCGGGCTGCATCAAAAGGAGCATCAGCAGCAAGTTGAGGGAGGCAATTTTCCCTGTTTGCTCCGGTGAGACCCCACCTGGAGTCCTGCATCCAGCTCTGGAGTCCTCGGTACAGGAAAGATATGGACCTGTTTGAGAGAGTCCAGAGGATAGCCAAAAAAATGATCAGAGGGATGGAACATCTCTCCTATGAGGACGGGCTGAGAGAGTTGGGGTTGTTCAGCCTGGAGAAGAGAAGGCTACTGAAAGACCTTATTGTGGCTTTAATGATGGTTAAAAAAAAATAAATTAATGAGGTCAGTTCTTCAACTACAGTGCTACTAAGCAAAACAAATTAAAATTTGGGTTATTCCCATGGGGTTATTCCTTCCCTGGTGCAGGACCCTACACTTGCCCTTGTTGAACTTCACTATAGGTTCCTCTCTTTGCAGCTCTCTTGCCTGTCCAGGTCTTGCTGAATGGCAGCACAGCAGTCTGGTGTATCAAGTTCCTTAAAGAATAAACCAAAAAACAGCATTTCCTGTAATGTCCTGCTGCAAACTCTATGTCACAAGTTCAGAGATTTGAGATTTCTAGTGGGGGGGAAAGGAAGGTAATTCGTGAACCTTTTAAATCAGTCTTTCACATTAACACTATTGAAAGTTTTATGTGCCGATTTGCATGACTCTTTGGATATTATATGGCTATAAATATGAAGAGGAAAATATGTTTGTATTCAAGGTTCTAGACTAGATTTAGAAAAAATATAAGTCAGCTGACAACACCTAATGTACAGGCTTAAGGAAATTTTTTTTAGAGGCAGCTATGAAGTTAGGAAATCTACATTAGTCTTTAACCTGTTGTGGTAATTTGAGCCCTTATTGTCACAGAGACTTCATTGTGGCTCTATGAGTTTACACTCCTTTCTTGTACCTTTCTTATCCACCTGCATATATTAACTGTATATATATATGTAGTTAAATTATTTTTTCTAAGCAGTGCAACTTTAACAGATTTAAAAAAAAAAAAAAAAAAGAATAGCATGTTTGTCATCCCAATTTAAAGCATTTGGAAAAGTCTGTGTAATATTTCTGTTAGAAAAGATTAGAGGTTTGCTCTTCCTGCTATAGCTCTTGTGTGAAGCAAAAAAACAGAAGTCAATACAATTTACCTTCTTGTACTTTTAGATATTTTACAGCAATAAGACTATATAAAATATGTACCTTTTTGTTAATGAAAAAATTTAGATATCTGTTATAGTGTCTTTCTATTACAATATAGCTATGCCTCTTTTTTTCATTGATTTAAAGTGATTATTGAAATTAACAAATGTCTTCTCTTCTGATGTCTCTTTTCCAAAGAAAATTTGAGTTGTCTTTACAAGAGTTGCTGGGTACTTTGAATTTCTACTTGTCTGTCAATCCCAACAATGTTGACAAATATGATACCTACTGCCCAATCCCTATGATGGAAAATAAAATATGTGTTAGCATTTCTGTAAAACAGTTACTTCATAGAAGTTTCAACTTTAGGGTAAGCACTTAATGTAATATAAAGAAACTTCACTGATAGCACAGTTATAATCCAGTCCCAGAACTGCTAGAAAACATAGTGAAAAGCTGTCTTAATTGAATGCTCTAAGTTCTGACTTTAGGCAGCCTGTAAGATCGACTGTTACTGGTGGCCACCTGGCTGGAAAATCCCATTTTATGTAGGGATTGTTTTGAAAGCAGCCAAGCATGGAGGTGAAAAAGTACCAAGTGCTGATTTAGTTTCTCCTGGCATCTTCCAGGGGAGGATCCAAGGCTCCCTGAGTACATTTGGTAAGTTATGACACATTAATAGCTTTAAGTTGTGAAGTCCAGAAGGAGGGTATCAACAATCAGACTGCAGTCTTACTCTGAGTTTATCGGGGCTTATTATTTTAATGAGTCTAATCAAAATGTTTTAGAGGAATATATAAATTCCAACCAGCTTTTTAGTGAAGAGATCAGCCTGTGCAGCACTTGAATTTAAGGTGAGGAAGGAATTTAGTTCAATTTAGTGTGTTGAAATTCAATGTATAATGTTCCAGAATAGCAAGTGAAAAATGAACTGCTTTCTTTTTAAAAGCAGAAAATTTTGAAAGGTTTGAAAATGTTGCATTATGTTTTCTGCAACTCACTCAAATGGGCTTGGACCGAAGGTGTTTAAGCAGGATGCTCCAATGGAAAATAAATTTAAATAATAATTTTGGTTTAGTGCATAGAACACGGGACTGAGGACTGTGAAAGAGACTAGCTTTGCTTTTTCTTCTACTAGTGGTTTCTTATATGCTCTGCTGTGTTTTATCAGCATACCTTTTTATATCAAACTACAAAATTATGATATAGAACTCACTTTTATTATCTGGTGTTTTATTTTTTAGTATCGTATATATTATGCTGAAGTTACATGTTGATATTATTTTTACATATTTTAGGTTTCTAGCCACTTAAGAAATTCAAAAGACGATGATCTTGGAAAAGACTGTAAAAGTGGGTGATACCTAGGTATGGGGTTGAACTAATAAGGAAAAGGTCATTCAGCTGAGAAAAAAAAAAAAAATTCTAGAAAAAAAAAAAAAAACAAACCATTTTTCTTCATTTCTATGAGTAATTTCATGCTATGAGGGTGTACTGGGTGCAGGTGCCCAGACACTGACAGTGGGGGCTGCAGGGTGTCTCTGTGAGGAGTGGTCAGGGCTGCCCTGTGCTGGACACAGCCGGTTCCAGCAGCTCCAACCACCCACCGCAGGGCACAGCTGAGCCCCACAGTTTAGGTGGTGGTGCCTCAGGGAAACATATTTAAGAAAGTGCAAAATGCTACTTGGCAAAGAGGGGTGAGGAAAAACAGAGTGAGAATCAGATCTACAAACACTCAAATGAGAAAAGAAGGAAGAGGAGCAGGTGCTCAAGGGCCAGAGCAGAGATGCTGCAGTCTCTGGAGAAGATCACAGTGGAGCAAAGTGTGAGGAGAAGAAAGAGGAGGAGACATGAACTATTACAGACCGACTGCAGACCCTGTTTGAAGGGGTGGTACGGGAGTCTGGAGAAAAGGAGTGAACTTAAGCCTAGGAAAAGGGAGAGGAAAGATGATGTTTTAATGTGACTTTTTTGTTTGTTTCCCACTACTAAAACTACTAATTACATTTTTGTTTTAATTAACAGTAACTTTTCCCCACGTCATGATGACCACAAAAGCAACTGCTAAGTGATCTCACTGTCTGTATCTCTGTGATGGACATGGTATGTTATGCCTTAAACAGCTGTTTTTTGCAACTACTGGCAGGGACGAAGAGATGAGTGCTGTGGAGACAGGACTTATCTCTTCCTTGAGGCCTCCCTATTCTTTGCCAAATGAAGACCTCATTAACGGTATCTCTTGAGCCCTCGTTAATTGGGCTTGAACAAGGACAGGGTCTTTAAGTGATCACTGGCCAGCTAGGGGAGGTAATAAATCATCAGCCACCCCTAGAGGACCAGCCAACTCACTTCTGGGGACTTGTGGGACCACTGACTCATTTCTGGGACCACTGACGTATTTCTGGAAGAATTCACTGAGGAGCGAGCAGAGGGAGGAGATGAGCCACCCTTTCTTATCTCACATACAAATAAAGTAAAGTATAAAATCTTCTCACTTGGGACACTAGCAATGGAGTCTCAATGCATCCACCACCTTTGGAACTACAGAAATCTTTTCATGCACCACCAAGGAGCTACAGCTATCATCATTGGATCAACAGACCCTTGAGAGGTGAAACCCTACCTTTCTTCTGATATCTTAATCTATCTCTCTTTCCTCTCTCTTTCTTCCTCTCTAACTTTATTCTGGGCACATAAGGGTAATATCATTGTGAGTTCTGTTGTTGAAGTCTTGTTAAGTTTTATGATATAGTTACAAACTTCTGCCAAGCCACTATTCACTGTAATTCCACTGAGGTTTTACTAAATTCATGACTGAATTGAGCCTCTTTAGTAATTGTTGTTACTCCTGGTTACTGCACAGAGTATTTAAAAGTTAATTCTGCCCTCACCTCACTGAGTGGGATGGGACAATCTCAACCCACAAGCTCTCTTATTCCTGTTATATTTTCTCCCCATATCATCTCATCCCACTAAAGGAGTGGAGAGAATGAGTGGCTGGGTGGGAATGTGGGTGATAGTCAAGGCTAATCCACCACAGAAGGCCAAAGGATGGGTTCCTAAAACTGCAACATAACAAGCAGCATTATTAGTTTGACAGTCAGTCTAAAATATTCAAACGACGACTCATAGTAAGACAACAGGTTAGTATGTCATTTATATGTCTGTGTGTGTGTGCGCAAGAGAAAGCAAAAGGCTGTACTAATTTCTAATGCTTCCTCAAGCAGTCCTGGTAGTATTTAATCATTGGCCAGACCACGACAGGGTGAAAATTTAGCTTCATCCAGGCCAAGTCATCCATGCTTAGGAGCATAACTTTTATTGTTAATGTAAATATGTTAGCACAGTTTCTGGATATTTGTTACAATTCTATCGCACTACTTACATATCATTTATGTTTCTAACAGTATTCTTGTAATGCTAATAAAATATATTTAAAATACATTAATTAATCATTTTAATATGCAAAAGGTGAGTGCTAAAAATAGAAATAAGCTGTGCAGTTGCTTGTTATCACTCCCTGGAGTCTTAGAGCCACTACAAAAAGACAGTGTTTGTGTATGTCAAGACTGACCTAAGCTTAACAACAGTATCACTGCATGGCACAACGGCTTTAATCCAAGTCTTTGCTGCTAATAGGATTCAGTTATTACCAATGTAAAGCAATTATCTCATTCAGCCATTGTGGCTTAGGATCTCACAGATGCTGTTTTTCAACAAAATAAGGCTTTGTGCAAGCCCTTTTATTCTCCTGATAAATGTTAGATTCAGCTGCAGGACTAGATGCACTAAGATACCAAAACTGGCCTTTGGTCAGCATTTTCTAAATGGTCAAGACTTTCATGGGTCTTGTGGCACATCCATCAGTCCATGCATGTGTATCTAAGATATTCAAAGAGAGGTTGTTTCTCAATGTACCATAATTAAACCCAACAGAATAAGCATATGTTTCTTAACCATGTTTTATTTTCTGACTTGTTAAAAATACAGCTTACAAGTTTAAAAAAAAAAGAAGTTGTAAGAGTTGTAAATCCTCCCATAATCATATGAAACAGTTAATAGCTAGATACCATTCGGCACTTACTAGTTATACATGTATACTGCAATCAGCGTAAAGGTAAGCTGCAGATTTTTGGTAGTATTACATCTCTGAAAACAAGGCACAATTTGGGCTCTTAAAGTACATTTAAGATAAAACTGGGTACTGACAAGATTTAACAGATGACAGAAAGAAAATAAATTGTTTGAGAGCTTCACACAAAAATTCCACTTCTTGGGAAATTAAAAGCCCTTGCATGCAAACTGTCATTTTTTTTACTCAAGAGTGTTAATAGTTTATTTATTGAGTTATTCCTCTTTGTAGTTTAAACGAACATTTGCTGCTTGTAGTCTGCTAAATAAAATGACAAAATCTCAAAACAAACATCTGTGAAAAACTTGAAACTATTTGAAATCTTTAGGCTCTCAGCCATAAGGTTCAAAATATCTTAGATTCAAATGGGAAAAAAAAAAACAAACTATTATTGAAAAACCATGGTTTGCAACCTAGAAAAAAAATGTATAAAAGTAATAATCTCAGTCGTCTGGTAGTGTTATGGCTTTGGCAATACTCTTCCACAAACAAACAAACAAACATAACTGATTTTGCAGGTAAAAGTATCAAAATTCCATCTCTCCAAGCTGAAATTGTCACTAAAATACCAGATCTGCACTTTCTAAAGAAGCCAGCTATTCACTGACCTTAAAGTTCAAATGGAAATTTTGAAGTGTTTGGTGAAACACATTATTTGTAGCATACAATCCTCCTTGCAGTGATCCATTGCAATGTTCCTTTAGTCCTATGCAGTGTACGTGAAAAGCTAAAATCTAGATATGCTCAAACTTATTTTAAAAAAATGTTGCTGATTGTAGACCAGATTTTTTTTTTTCTGAACACAATGTATTACGTGAAATGAAAGCTATTTTGTCTGCCACCTATGGAGCTGCATACTGCATAGTGTGAATAATCTGGGTAGCATGTGGAAAGAATGATATTGAAAATGAAATTACAAACTTATTAGAAATTAATGGATTTCAGTCGAGAAATAAAGCTCTGTTTCTACAGCAGAGATAAAAAAATACTCTTAGAATACAACAAAAAAAAAGCAAATAGAAGTAAACCAATGTTGCAGTTCAACTAGTTGCCAGCAGTCTTTATTAAGCAGAGGAATGACGGATGTACTTCAGATGACACTATAACTAACTAGATTGTGCTCTGACCTGAAATATACAGTACTTGAAATTTCATGGCTCTAGCCCAAACTGTTAGTAATGGCAGCTTGTATTCAACAAACGCAGCATGTAGCAAATGATAGATAAGCTAAAATCTGGGCACCTGTCCATAACTGAATTGTAAATACAATCCTCCGTCTGCCTTCGGGAAAGTAGCGTCTGTCCTACACTTTTTAGCATACAATTAAGAGATGACTTTTAATTAATATCTCCCATGGTCTACTGCATTCCATCTCTTTGTTGATAAATTGATACTGTAATTGCAGAATGTATAATGTATTCTGAGTAAATATTAAATATGTTTACTGTGAATATAGTTTATTTTTGAATGTTTTGAAAATACAGTCAATGCCATCCACAATTCACGCTGATTTGTAAATGATGTTCTTGTACTTCAAAAATATACTTTGAAGTTTTTCTTTTAGTGAGAGTTCTCATAATATTTACTTTAATAGCTGAACTAATAACAGGTAAATTGAAGGTCATGTCCTTAACTTCAGCTGAGTTTAGTTCATTTTGAGGCTTGCTTTCTGAGGGTTTGTGGTTTTTTTTCCTCCTGAAAGAAAATAATCTGTCTCTGAATTACAAATAGCAATCTTTGTCTATAATTTTCATGTATTTTTTTCTTACCATGTCCATTTTTACGTTTATATTATTTTCCTTATTTTCAACACATTGAGGGAGAAACAAACCAAACCAACCAACCAACCAACCAAACAAACAAACAGAAAGTTGATTTCAATATTAGATTTATTTTCTCTTTCCCAATCATAAATAATGACATTATGTAGAATTTAACAGATTCCACATTTACTCTTATACCATTTTCCAAATTCACAATATTGTGCAAAAGATATTGCTAAGGTAATATTAACATTTTCTTAATTGATTAGAATTTGTCCTGTTCAAGATTTTCATCTGCATACAGTATATGCCAGGAGCCTGATAACTTTGAAATTCAGACAATTGTTTCATCTTTATCTATTTGCAGATCTTAAATTTAATTCAATTACAGTGAAGCTGAAACATCCTCTTCCTTTCCTGAAAAAAAGTAGATGCAGATTGGATTCAGACAAGATTCACGAAATATGGACTTGTTTGAGTAGGACTTTTTTATTTCAGTAGCAGTTCTGGCATGAAAATTAATTCCAGTGTAACAAAGATTTTCAACAACACTTGCTCAATGTGAAACCACATCCTTCACTTCTAATGAAATTCTGCAATATTTTATCCCAGCAATAGGTGTAACATTTAAATGAGGTGATGTGCACAAATGACGTATTGTTCAAAGTGCAAGAACCATAATGTAACTCTTGAGAATAAGGAAGAAATGTCAGGAATCAGTAACAAGAGAGCTAAACCGAAGTTTATACTGAAACCATTCTATGAATATTCCAAGTTAAAGTTTCTATTGGCATGCAGGAAGAATGTATTAATTTTTAAGATCTCTAGAATACCATTGACAAGGGAAAAAAAAAATCCCTTGTATTCAGTGAAGTGCAAAATCTTGATATTATGAATTCCTGCAGAGCTGCAGAACAACCAAGGACCCTTACATCAATCAAGAAGGCATTTTCAGCTAGAGAGCGCTTTATTTTAAAGCAATGAAGATGAGACAAACTTCATCTGTTGAAGAAGAGGAACTAATTATTCCACTTGACTGCAAAAGAAATTACACATTAAAGACAAAGATAATTCTACAGCTACAGTACATAGGCTTGATATAACAGCAAGGCAGATAAAGATATGTGGCTCATGTGAAGAACAAAAAAAACAAACAAAAAAAACAGTGAATGGAATAGTGTGGAATCTGAGTATTTTTTGTAGAAATAAGAAAAAAATCCTATGTTAGAGAAGGTGATACAATTGCAAACTGGAGTCATTTAGCCATTCTCCTTTTCCAGGTGTTTTACAAAGTCAGGTACTGGACTGTGCAGAAATATTTATGTGCATAGGCTGAATTTTACAAAAAAGGTATTTGCATTTATTTTAAAGCAGCCAGCACCTTTACTGTGATTGTCAGCTACCTGCTTTCTTGGTAGCCTATAGTTTCAGAGGGATGGTTAAGCAAAAGATTGACTGGTCAGACAAAGTCAGACAAAGCAAGAATTTTGAAGAAAGAGATTACAGAATTATGAGCATAAGTGAGCACTGCAAGAAAAATGAAATTACCTACCACCTGTGGAGGGTTATCCAATATCTGTTTTCCCTGTGTTCATTGGAGAAAACTGTTCTCCTTCAGAGCTTTGTGTGAAATGTTATATCCAAATCTACACAAAAATCTGTCCTGTGTTTAACAGAATGTCAGATGTGATGATTGCAATAGTTCATTTGGCCTTATTAATAATGAACTCATATTGAAAACAGTTTTGGATGCTAAACGATTATTACAAGAATGCCTGCAAATATGCATTTAATCTGAAATAAAGCTAATACAAAATCCTTTAACTTCAAACTAATACAGCTATGTACATAACTATCACTGGAGTGCCTTTGTCCTTAGCGTGATAAAGGTCTCTTCCCATTTCTTCCTTAATGACTTTACCTTATCAAAGGACAATGGGTTCACTATTATGCAGTGATATACATAATGTATTTTAATACATTATTATTAATATAATCTTAATAGAGTAATATAATACAGCATTATATGAGCTCTGACATTCCTAGGTTCTTAGAAATGGAAAAAAAAAAAAGTTTTGAGGGAAATTTCTTAGATGAAATCATATGGGAAATTCTCTTGTTCTCTCATAGCCAGTATACTCCATATCCAAAATGCTGGTTTGACTTTGTCCCTGGGCAGACTTCTGAAACATGCACAGGGTATGCCTTAGAGGGTCCTAGGTGGCCTAGCCCGGAGCCAGAACTCCTCTAACAACTAATCAGATCAGACATGGAGCTTCAGCACACAAGAGTAATTCAGAGCCTGGCACTGCTCTGTTTGCTGGTACAGATGCAGTCAGAACACACTGTTCTACCTGTGGTTCTTCCACAAACGTCAATATTACAGTGTGATGTTAGTCTTTGGTCTAGGGCCCAATGATCAAAATGTCATTTTGTTTTACGAATGTCATTTTGTAATTTAATTGCATCAAATAAAGGAATTCTGAAGCTACAATTTATTTCTATACTTCTTTTATTATTTTTCTTTTGGTTTTGTGTTTAACTAGATTTTTTATTAAGGATAGGAAAGTTCATTAATGATTGATATTCAAGCCAAATAAACTCTGTCCAATGACAGAATAGTGCTGAAAAAAAAGCAATCTCTTCTTGCTTGCTAATCCTCTTTTTACAATCTTAGTGTTTTGGAGTTGGTTTCAGGTAACATACATTACACCTACAAAAAAAAAAAGAAGATCATGAAGTTTTTGTATTTAAGAATTAAGACCAGAAGTTCCTTATTCATTAAGCATATTTGCATTCAGTTTTTGTCTGCTTCCATTGTAACTTATTTGATTCATTCCTTTTAGCTTTCACAAACGTATTAAAAAATATAAGTCCTCTATTTAACAACTCTGTTGAACGTTTTCTCTGTCTGAAGGTTCACTCAGATGCAATACAACTAACCCTATTTGTTTCTCCATACAGAAGAAACTCATATGGAAGTTNTGTCTCTTTCAGAAAACAGGGAATACTCTCAGTCTTACTTTAATTATCTTCCTCTCTCTGTGTTAACTCTACCCCACACCCACTTTTAGTCGTTCTTTTCACATGTTTATTTCTCTATAATGCAGGTGGTTGGTTTTTTCCCTCAAATCACTTTGAAAAAACCTTCTCATTTTCTCTTTTGTTTTTGCCACAGTAACAACAAAAGACTACACAAATCTCAGTGCCATTTATATAATCCCAAAGGTGGGTTCTAATTAAATATCCTGTGTGCGGGCATACTTCTTAGAATATCTTTTTCTGAGTCTGTATGCAAATGAATGTCTCAATATTTCCATCTTTTAGCTAACATTCTCTTCTTCCTCTGTGATACTAGATCAGAAAACTTATTTAGTCCATCCTTCAATGTTTGTCTTACGGTAAGAGTAATTTAATAAACATGAAAGAATGACTTGGTTGTTTTCTTTTAGCCTTGCACTATGTTGAAACTTCCATATCTTCCTCATTCTGCCAGGTCTCTTGATTCTCTAAACCACTTTTTCTCAATGAAGGATTTACATGCCCATGAATTCACGTGCTATTTTAGTGGAAACTTTATCTTCTCTCTGTTCCATTTATTGCTAGTATTGTTCTTGTACCCTTTTTTCTAGCACCACATCGATTTTGCACCTGAAGTCAACTTTGAAACAAACATTACATTTTATTTCAGGCTGGTAGTATATTCATCTTATTCAAAAAATGTTGGGTATGGTTGCTGTGTATTATTCCTCTGAACTAATGACGTCACATAGATCCTTTTTGTCCTGTTGGCTACAGTCATGACACTTGCAAATTCTTTAAAAAATCCTGCAAATCACTGCATTTCTCACTACCTTTTCTGCTGGGCATTTTCTCAGGTTTCACCATTTCCATCACCACACAGTCATATGTGCTTTTTTGTTGTTTGAAAGGTTATGATTTGAATCTCTACATACTTTTCTGCTTCAAAATTGTTTTCTGTTTCTTTTTAGAATTTGAAGTAATATTCACAGTGTCAGAATACAGTCCATATTTCACAGGATGTGAAAGCAAATACGTGGTCTCTTATGTTTAAAACAAATTAGCTGGCTTTTGTCAGTTTGAATTGGCTCGCTGAGCCTGTGTTAGTAAAAAACCAGCTCAGCCATAAACTCTTTGTTTTTATCCTTCCTTTCACTATGTACTTAAAAATATACTGCTCATGTATCCCACTTCAGAATAAGTGAAGTTCAACTATATTTAATTTTCTTTTCTTATCTTGCTGAAAACTACTTAAAATATCAAATAGTTTGAAATAAACTAATGTCAGCTTTGTATTTTTTTTAACATTTTGTAAAAAGTTGTTCAAACATCTTACAATTTTTTAGGCAATTCTTTAAGAGATGGATCTCTTTTCTTTCTCTACTATCCAAATGATGTATTTTTAGATTCCATATTTTATTTCTGATCTATCTTGTGGTCCAAAGTCTCTCAAAAATAGTCTACTTTATTCTGGATTTGTGTATTAGCAGAGTGGCATTGTTTAAGACAAACCTCTTTATAATACAATAGTCAGTTCTAGGTGGCTCTCACTATAGTCCCTTAAACACTCATATGGTTCCATACAATTCCTATAACAATTTGCTAGTGAAGATTTATCATTATAGACTTCCATATCTGTCCACTCTCTTGAACAGCGATCTTTCAACATGCACAATACATTGACCTAACTGCATTCCTACACATTCGAAAGAGAAAACTTTTTCCACCATCTACCTATTTATTAGATATAATTTATATTTAAAATTTGTAAATATCTTTTTAGTATCCTGGATAAATGGATAATAAAAATATTTTTGTCTCTGCTTTGTATGTGACTGAACTAGTAAGCATAGAATTTCTAGTCAAAATCAAAGGTGAAATGGAAGCCTTTAACAGAGAACTCCACAGGACAAGAGACAGGATACTCTATTCCCTACATTGATTGCAGCCAATAAGTTCAATTACTGCAATTAATTTTCACTAATATGCAACCACTGTAATGCAATAGTAAGTGATAATTAATTTGCTCCATAAAAAAATTTAATCCCAATTGCTCTCTAAAATTTTCACCAATGCAGTTAAGAAATACTAGGAAAAACATATGTAAAGTAGATGGAGTAAGATATAAACATATGATATGGCCATTGTTTCTTTGGCAAACAGCTGCTTTAGTTCTAGAAATACAGAATGTCAGTTCTATCCCTTGATTCCTACCGAAACATGTGTATACTATAGGAAGTGCTTATTCTCTAGCTCCTTAGGCTGAGCTGACTTGATGAATATACCTAGTATAAACTCTTGGAAATTCCTTATTCTCTTGTTCCTTTATCTTCACTTGCACTTTTCTCCTGCTGTTTAAAATGTGATGCAGAACTGGTCAAATTAACTTTTCTGTGAAGACTCAAGCAAATAAGAGAATACTTCAACTGTCTTGGCAACATCTGTCACTCGAGCTCATTTCCTGTTCAGTAACAAATGCATAGTTCCTTTTGCTTTCTTACTCTAACATTCAATGTACAGTATAAGACAGTTGGTTCAGAAATTGGACTTGCAGATACTATTTTTGAGTACAATTTACAAAATATAGTATAATAAGGATGGAATTTCTAGAGAAAAACAAAAACAAACCAACAAACCACCCCAAAGCAACAAGAACAGAACACAGGGAAGGAATGTAAGTTCCCTACACAGCAGACCAAGCCCTGAGGGATAGATTGGTCTATTCCCCACTCTGTTTAATTCAGACTAGTAAATTCAGTCAAACCTCAGTGCATCAGCTGAATGCCCTTAAGCCAATAGCCTTTGCCTAGTCTGGGATTCAATATATTTTTCTGACTCTCTCTCCCTTTCCCTATCCCCAGCCCTGAAAAAAACCCCCTACATTTGAAGAGGAAAGGTAAAACTTTTGTATTCCTGACATCTCTAACCAATGTTAGCCTTCTGTTACTCTCATATCTAAACTGCAGTGTATGAGAACTACAGAAATAACTTGATCTCATAATTCTAAATAAATATATTCTATATTTTCTTTAAGATATTTATTGCTTAGTTGGACTGTATTAGGTTTGATCTGCCTGTGCCTATACTCCTCAACTTCTAGGAAAGCACAAATCATGCCACTTCTCCCAAGTAAATTATTTTTATGGCACTTTAGTTGGACTTTGTTGCTACCAAAATTTGCTGCTAACAGATTACTCCCTTACTGCTACTGAAAGTGTCTATGGGAGTATAATTGCAACAATTCTATCAGTTTATCTTAGTTGGGCAATAAACAAGGTTGGCAGATTGTGGCAGTCCAAAATCAGCACATTATAGCGATTCAGCAACACCTCACTGCATGGCTGAAATAATAGAAAATGGAATGGCACAGCTGATAAGTGATTATAATTAAAAGTAGAAATAGTGAGGAAAACAGATTTGAGAAGTGTTATCAAACTTTATTAGGGAAACAGAAATTATTCCTGGGATAATATTAAAGGTTTTATATGTTTTTGAACTGACAAGCTGAAGAAACTGACTATTATACAAATAGGGGTTTAATTGTGCTGCATGGACCGGATCTATAGGATTTCAGTTCTGACATAGTCTTTCTCCTTATGCTTAAGAAAAAAGGTTGCATGTGGTATAGTTTTGCTTCTCAGGTCATTGATTACATATTAATTAATTTCAAAGCTGAAAATTTGAATGGAAATATTAGGAAAAAAGATAAGCTGCTCCTTGGTGACTAACAAGAATGAAAGAGTAATGTTTGAATTCACTCTGCAACAGAAGACACTGATTTTTTTTCAAAGTTTGTGTTACAAGATAGTGTAAAATCAAGAGCAAATCCAAATAAGCTGTTAGGGACTCCTCACAGAACCACAAGGTGGTTGTGTTTGGAAGGGAGGTCATTTGCTTCAACTCCCTGCTCAAGCAGAGACCATGTCCAGATGACTTTTGAATGTCTCCAAGGATGGAGAATTCACAATGTCCCTGGGCAACACGTGCCACTGATCAGTCAACCTCACAGTACAAAACCGTTTCCTGATATTCAGGCAGGATGACCTGTGTTTCAGTTTGTGCCCATTGCCTCTGGTCGTACCACTGGGTACCACTGAAAACAGCCTGGCTCTTTGCATCCTTTATGCATTCATAAGATCCTTCCTGATCCTTCTCTTTTCTGTTAAATGCTCCCAGCTGTTTCAGCTTTTCTTGTGTAATAAACGCTCCAGTCCCTTAATCACCTCTGTGGCTCTTTCTTGGACTCTCTCTAGTATGTCCATATCTGTGTTGTAAAAGTGCAGCTCAGAACTGGACACAGTACTCCAGGTGTGGTCTCACCAGTGCTGAGTAGAGGAGAAGGATCACCTCCTCCAACCTGCTGACAATACTTTATCTGATGCAGACCAGGCTTGATGTACACCGGGACCCCCAGGTCCTTTTCCGTCAAGCTGCTTCCCAGCTGGGTAACCTCCAGCATATATTGGTGCCTGAGATGTTTCCTGCCCAGGTGCAGGACTTTGCACTTCCCCTTGTTGACCTTCAAGAGATTTCTGTCAGCCCAGTTCTCCAGCCTATGCAGATCCACCTGGATGGAAGCATGACCCTCTGGCATATCAGCCATTCCTCCCACTTTTGTGTCAACTAAGTCATTAACAAAGATGTTAAACAGGACTGGACCCATTATAGACTCCTGCGGTACATCACCAGCCACTGGCCTCCAAATACTGGCCAGGTCCCTCAGGAGTCATGAGTGAATCCCATCAGGGCCAATTGACTTATCTCTGTTCCGTTTGTTTAAGTATTCCCAGACCTGATCTTCTTCCACCAAGGGTATATCTTCCTTGCCTTGTCATCTCTGGGATCTGGAATTCCTGAAAGCTAATCTTGATATTAAAGACTTAGGCAAGAAAGGAATTCAGTACTTCAATCTTTTCCATGCCCTGTGTAACTAGGTCTGCTGTCTCATTGAGCAACAGGCTCACATTTTCCCTTGCCTTCCTTTTGTCACCTATTTATTTGTAGAAGCCCTTCTTGCTATCTGTGACATCCCAGGCAATATTAAATTTATTTGGCCTTCAGCTTTCCTGACTTCATGTTCACATGCTCAGACAACATTTTTATATTCCTCCCAGGTTACCCGTCTTTCATTAACTTTCTACATGCCTCCTTTTTGTGTGTTCAGCTTTGCTAGGAACTCGATTCACCCACACAGGCCTTCTGGCATTTTCTTTTCTCTGAGTTTTTTGTTAGGGTTAAATCCTCTTGAGCTTGGAGGAGGTCATCCTTGAATATTAACCAGTGTTCCGCACAATCCTCCTCCCCCCACCACTTCCCTCTAGAGTCTTATCTCTTGAGACTCTTCCAAGCAGATATTTGAAGAGGCCAAAGTCTGCCATCGTTAAGTCCAGGGTTGTGAGCATGCTTTTTACCCTTGTCCCTGCCCTCAGGATCCCGATCTCCAACATCTCATGGTCACTGAAGTCAAGGCTCACTTTGATCTTCACAACCCCACTAGAGCATCTTTCTTGGTGAATATGAGGTCCACCAAAGCATCTCTTCTCTACTGCTTGGAGAAGGAAGTTATCATCAATGGACCCCAGGGACCTCCTTGAGGAATCTCCTCACTGTATTTGATTTTGTCGTGCTTGTCTGTTAAGTTCTTTGGGCAAGAAGCTGGCATCTCTCCCTTACGTAGAAAATGTTTAGCTGCTGCTACCAACATACGTAGTTAAAAGGTACATAATTTTCAGAATCACTGTATTTCAAGCAATACAGTACTTAACGAACGAACCTTTATAAGAATTAATTCCAGTGAACACCTGTCTCCATTGAAGTTAATAACAAAATTCACCTTGGCTTCAGACTTATCAGAATGCCATTTTTAGAGAAAAGACAGAAATGTAAGGTTAACCATTTAAAGTCCTCTAGAGTAATCTGAGAAGATATGACAATAGGAAGGGAGAAATAGTCATACAGAATGGAGTCCAGAATATTATTAGACAGTTTATTTTGTTTATTTGGAAAACCCGTATGGTCTTGGATAAAACAGAGGATTTGCAAGAAAGAAGAAACGAAGGGAAATAGAAAAGTGGAAGAGATCATAAAAAGCAGTGCTATAGGAAGTGAACATATTGCATAAATATGGGTTTTTTACTAGATATGATAAAAAGCAGTGCAAGAAAATAGATGCACTCAAAATGTTAGGGAAAAAAATTATTTGAGACAAGTCTGCAAAAAAATAAAATAAGGTTGAGAAAGCAAATTAGGTTTCTTAGTGCTAACAATCATGAAGACTAAAATAATAAATGGATTAAAATGTTACAATTACAATATCATCTGGAAGGCAGACAAGGAGTCAGATGAACTATTGAAGGGCAAGAGTGAGATGTTAATGACAAATGAGGTTCATATTGCCAAGAGGCTGAATGAATCCTTTCCTAGTGTATGCATGAAAAAATTCGAAGGTCATATTCCACAGCCTGGGATAAATTTTCCTGGTGAAGCACGTGAAATGCTAAAAGGCTTTATGATCACAATGAAGCAGGCAGTTAGGAAATTAGACCTATTAAAACTGACATAGTACCAGTCCAGGACAAATTACATTCTGGACGTTTCCATGAAACTCTGTAAGACGCAGCAGGAACATTTCTGAATTAGATATTTGGCTGAATATGAAAAAGGCAAAGACCAAGTGATTCACCATGAACAGCTAAGATAATTTATCATTTAAGTAAAGGATCTAAATGTTACATGAGCACTACCAATCAAAACTAAACATTAATTGTATCTAATGTTCTGGAAACACTGATATGAGAAATACTCCATCATAAGAAATTGCAACTTACAGAAATTGCTAAGTATGATAATAAATACGTGAAATCACATAAGCATGGCTTCTCTTTGATAGCAATTTTAAACCATTTCACCTGCACTACACTCTGCAATGTATTTTAGCTTGAGTTCATGAACAATTATCTCTGGATGTTGTTTTAACCACTGTTATTTTGAGGGATTGGTGGCTGAATGGTTAAATTGTTTGTCACAAATCCCAAACCAAGAATTTATGCCTTGGTTTGTTCACTGGAAAAGACTACTTTAATCAGTCTAGTTATAAGTGAATCAAAGTATTCTTATGATACTGGAGGCTCATTTATGGAAAATACGATAAACATATAGAATCAAAAACTGTCTCTAAGCAAATGAGCACTGGACAAGAAAATACTGCTCTGGAGCACCCTAGTGAAGATAACTAGCGTGATAATGTTTTCTTAATCTGTGCAGGTTGATGTGTGCATACCATTTTAAATGTGTCAGCCAACTAATTCAGAATGATCTTAAATATGTTTTTAATTACAATTTGCTTAACTCTGGACCTTCCAAAAGTCACAATAGAGAAAAGCCTCTAGGATGCAGCACTAAGAATACTAACAGAAAATGAAAAGATAAGCTACCCAACAAGACATTCAGTTATGTAACAGGGAAACAGCTAGCTATCTATCTGGGAAAAAAAAATCAGAAGAAAAATCAGTGAAGGGTCCTTAGTAGATTTCTGAAATTTATTTCCATTTCCGGAGGTAATTTAAAGCTGAAACAATTAAGGTGAAACTTATAAAATCTCAATTTATGAGTCAGTTCAATCTATCAAGACAGATAGAATCTCAAACAAGTTCTTCTGGACATTTTAGGCCTGTAAACTTTGCTCATCCCATTCATCAATAAACATCTCCACATTCAGTTTGTGAAAGATTTTTCAGCTGTGAAAAGTGATGACAACTAATTTAAAGGTGAAGTAAAGATAGGGTTCATCTTAGAAACTGGAAGCCAACTGGAGTCTTAGCCTTGGGCTACAGTAGACAGAGGAGGAGAAATGAGAAATAGATGGTACTTAAAATCTAACCTGCCTGGGAGAAAGAGACTAACCTTTAAAAAGGTCTAATTCCCATTCTTTTCACATAAAACCACCTGGAGATGCATGTTATATGCCCTTGGCCAATTTTTCATTTTATATTCAATTAGTTAGAAGTGCTTGCTTTCTTTCAGTTTTTCCAAACTATTACAGTTGCAAAAAGTACAAAATTCTAATAGCAAAACAAAAGCACAAATACACCATATGACCAACATGCTACAATTTGTGATTTCATATGTTGTGTATATACAAGTTATTGAATACTTATTTGTTAATTGTGTTGTCTGCTGATAATGTTCTTGGTACGTTGTTGCAGAGTTATGTTTCTTAGTTCATTTTATTTACTAGTATATTTATATTGATCATGTTCTTCGAGGCACAAGCTCAAGCTAAGAATACATTTTCATATTAAAAGTCGCAATGAAGCTGGGGCGTTTTATAAATGTTTTAAGCTCCTTTTTGATAAATTTCATTATAAAAAATATATTATTCAACTAACTATTAAAATATATGTCCCCATGCAACAATATATTGAATTTGAGTTCTGAAAAGCAAATAATCACTAAAATGTATTTTTCACAATATTTAATATTTAGTATTTAATGCTGCATAATAATGCCTCCTATCGACCAAAGCATGAAGATTCTCATTTTGAAATTACTACTCTTAACAGAAACAGTATTACTAAAAGTAAATTCATATTCATTGTGATGGTGCACTGAGAGGAAAAGTAAAATGACCTGTTTCCTCTTCCTGAAGTAGTACAGTTTCATTCTACAAAAATGAGTAGAACCAGTTTTTAAAAGCTTTTTGAAAAACTAATTAGAAATAAATTGAAATCTACAATTCTTTCTAGTCTATATCATTACAAGATTATCTTCTTGTCAGTATAACACTTGAAAGACTCTAGAAAGTACCTCTTCTGATCACAGAACCCTTGAGTTGTAATTTAACTGAATTTTCATTTATGTTAAGGTTTTGGATTAGTGACCAGTTGAATATTACCAGATATCTGATAGGAATTTAACTTCAAAATGTGTAGCATGTGTTTGGTTGTAAATTACAGACTTTTAATAAAATGTTGATTTAATTAAAGAGACTCTGAACGAACTTGTTTGTGCTTAAAGTCACATCTGTTTGTATTTAAAGACCTATTCTGTTTTACAGAATATCCTGTCTCTACAATGCAGTGAGCTCTAAACTACCTATACATTTGTATTATGTAAAAAAAAAAGGAATATACATATAAGTAAACAGAATGTTAATGAGAACTTTTACGCAAAACTATGGCACATATCTTCATATCTATTTCCCTGTGTCTTTTTCTTATAGTAGCAGAAGTCAGAAAAATCTCAACCTCTACAAGAATTAAAGACAAAAATAAACTACTGCATTTCTTCAGAAAGTTCATAGTTTAGTTTAGTTTTGTCTTTTCCCTGGTGTTCAAGGCTTCAGCCACTAGAAATGAAATAACTTTTTGAACCAAACATATTAGTCAGCAAAATAAAAATGCAGAATTAATTTCATTGTATTAAAATATGTTTCTGTTCTGCTCAATTTTCAGGTTTTATTCCCATCCCCTTTGATTCTTTGTATTGTCTCATTCATTTTCTGAGAATTCGCTTATCTGTATCTCATTTTTGTCCAAGCACTGTGTTCCTGTTCCAAATTGATTGACAATTATAATACAACTTTCATTATAATTGTCTTGTTTCAGTGTGATGAATCTATTTTCTTTTGCCTTTACCTTGTCATTCTTCTAAACTCTGATTCCTTTAATTCTGAGTAGAAAACTGTTCATAGTGATGTATCAGGATGATACATTGGTTGTTATGTGCGACTCTAAAACATACTCTTCAGTGCCTTCTGTTCTAGAAAAAAAAAGCCTTTGTAACCCTAACAGATTTAAAAGTAACGGTGTTCTAAGTCTTACGGTAAAGTCTGTTCCTTAAACTATGTATACCGGGCACCTATATATACTCTCCTTTGCGATAGAAGTTACAGAAGCAAAACTAAAATACTTATTCCTTTATGAAACCAAGTCTCTTCCAATACAACCTGAAAAATATCCCCCAATGAATTGTACAAAAGTAGCAGGCACTTCCAATACATTTTTTAAAATGTAGATATAATTTGTAAGTTGAAATAGTGGATTATGTTGAGGTGCAGGAATTCAATGAATCACAGATTCCTTTTCCACAATAAACTTTGTCTCAGGTTCCTGCTTTCTCAGTGCAGGCCATAAGTTCTCTAAAATAACATGATCCTCTCCCCAGCAGCAGCAGCTGTGACCACTTCTGACAAGGGGCATCTTTGCAAGGTGTGGTCTATTGCAGTATGCAGCTTTGTGGCAATTCAGAATATGTCAGGCTCAGCTCCTTGGCAACAATCTCTTTCAGGTTATTTCCTGGTTATTTCAATTATTTATTTCTACTACTTTAGAAGAGGATTGTGTTCAGTTTTGGGTCCCTTACTACAAGAAAGACGTTGACGTACTGCAGAATGTTCAGAGGACAACAAAGCTAGTGAAGGGTCTAGAGAACAAGTGTGGTGGATGCATTCAACATCCTCCCATGAGGAGTGGCTGAGGGAACTGGGGTTTTTTAGACTGGAGAAAAGGAGGCTGAAGGGAGACCTTATCACCCTCTACAACTACCTGAAAGGAGGTTGTAGTGAGGTGTGTGTCTCTTCTCCCATGTAGCACGTGACAGGATGAGAGGAAATGGCCTCAAGTTGCACCAGGGGAGGTTTTAGATAGGATATGAGAAGAAACTTCTTCACTGAAAGGGTTGTCAGACAAGGGAACAGGCTGCCCAGGGAAGTGATTGAGTCACCATCCCTGGAGGTATTTGGAAGACATGTAGGTGAGGTTCTTGGGGACATAGTTTAGAGGTAGATTAGGCAAGTGTTAGGTTAACCGTTGGACTCAAGGATCTTAAAGGTCTTTTCCAATAAAAATGGTTATAGAATTTTATGATTCTATGATTTCAAAGAGGCAGCTCTCTGTCTTGCTTGGTGTCTGATGAGGGAGGAGACAGAAAAAGACACCTGTTCTCAAAAAAAAATGGCTATTCCGAGACACTGGAACTTCTGTTCCATTGGCAGAAAGAAAAGATGCTACCCTTTACTGATCCCAGGATATGCTGCAGGTTTTCAGTGCCTAGTGTGCATAAATCAGTGTGCAACTTGATGTTTTTAATCTGCACGAGGTTATGGAGCCCTTTCTGTCAAGCTTTTTGTTCTTGGATGTCTACATCAGCTCTGATATTAATTTCATGTTCAGCAGAAAATGAAATGCCAAAGTGTAGTTCAGGTGAAATCAATATATTTCACTTGGTCTTGTATTAAAACTGGGAGATTTAGGTTGTTTTAGAAAAAAATTTCAAAAAGCTGTAGTATTTGAAGAAAAAACACATGGGCAATCTTTGGAGGTATGAATCACTGAAGAAATTTAGACTTAACTAGGTAACATTTGAAAAGTGAAGCAGGTGTGAACAAAAAGCTCTAAAGATTTAAAATATATGTAATTAAAAAATAAGTGAAAAATAGAACAGAATCCTGGAATCATTTACTATTTGAAACATCCCACTGTGTCTTCCATCTATACCTTGTATATCATCGAAGTATGCTAAGGATTAAAATGTTAGAAATAGAAAGATAAACTTTATCGTGGCTTTCTGATAATACTTTTTTCTCTGTGCAGGTGGTTCACGTAAGAAAAAAGCTCACTCATTTTAACGGGAGACTAATTTTATTTCAGTCCATTAGCTACTTAGACTTCTCTTTATTGCAGTTACACTTTTTTTCACCATTTATTTGGAATAAAATGCTACACGGTCCTTGAGAAGAGCAAAAAAATCCAAAATCAATATACAAAAAGGACGGTATATGGGAGCCAGGGGGGCAGTAACCAAGCCAACTACATCTGCAGTATGATGAGCTCTAAGTTATTTATTACCGTTCATGCAAAAATGATTATATGAAAATATTAGTGCTAACCAACAGTCAATAAATATCTGATGTTCTTGTATTTTGAATGTTACATTCAGATCTGATTCCCTTCTTCAGGAAAGGACATAGCAGGACCTATAAAGGTACAAAGATTGCCAACAAAACTGATCAGCAGTATCAAACGGATCTCTTCTGAGGACAAATTAAATAGGAAGAATTTTTCAGCTCAGGAATTATATATCTGAGGGAGACTATGAGAGATAGCAACCAAATAATTAATTCAGTCATGAATACAGCTAATAAAGTGCCATTATTCTCTGTTTACCAGATCAGAAGTTGGGTAGTCAAACAAAGTCATCGGAAAATAGGTAAGTAGGTTCATGCAGAAAAAAATGAAACTATGTTGTTGCCTTTTCTTTTTTACTTTTTTTTTTTTTTTTAATAAGACACTGACACAATGGAACTCATTCCTGCAGGATGTTTATGAAGCTGAAAGGTTACAAACTTCAAGAGGTAACTAAAGGAATAAACCTTCAACAACGACTACTGAAAACTGCCAAAATCTCTGACATAATTAAGTTCTTAGTCTTCTGATTTTTAAAAATGCTAAAGTACTCTGTGAGAAAGATGTCTGTATGATAGCCCTGCCATATTACACTTCATTGAGTACCCCTACAAGCAACTATCTACAGGATACTGAGCAAGGCAAACACTGAATGTAACCCGGAAGAGCAGTTATCACCAAATGAAAAATATGTAAAAAAAAAATTAAAGCATTTGAAGATATAGGATGATATTCAAATGCAAACAGAATTAATAGCCTAATGTTTGCAAACATGGGAAAACATAAGTAGATTTGAGAGGAAAAGAGAGCATGAGAGATGATAACAAGTAACCTTGCTCACATTCTATGTATATACCTACACACACACAACAACTGTACAGTCAACAAAGAAACATACTAAATAAAAATCTTCATTAGTAACAACATAATCATAGAATCATAGAACAGTTTGGATTGGAAGAGACCTCCGAAGGTCATCGAGTCCAAACCCCCTGCTACCATGAGGGACATCTTCAACTAGATCAGGTTGCTCAGAGCCCCATTCAACTTTACATTGAACATTTCCAGGGATGGGACATCTACCGCCTCTCAGGACAACCTGTTCCAGTGTTTTAACACCCTCATTGCAAAAAAAATCTTCCTTATATCAAGTCGAAATATATTAGTACAAAACCATTACTCCAGTCACTACAGGCCTCACTAAAAAGTCTGTCCCCATCTTTCTTATAGGCCCCCTTTAGGTACTGAAGGGCCGCAATAAGATTTCACCAAAGCCGTCTCCAGGCTGAACAACCCCAACTCTCTCAGCTTGTCCTCACAGAAGAGATGTTTCATCTCTCTGACATTTTTGTGGCCTACACTGGACTGTCTCAAACAGGTCCATGTCTTCCCTGTACTGAGGGCTCCAGAGCTGGATGCAGGACTCCAGGTGGGGTCTCACCAGAGCAGAGTAGAAGGGGAGAATCATCTCTTTGTACCTGTTGGCCAAGCACCATTTGATACAGCCCAGGATATGGCTGGCTTTCAGGGCTGCAAGTGCACATTGACGGCTCATGTCTAGCGTTTCATCTACCAATACCCCAAGATTTTCTGCATCAGTGTTCTCACTCCATTCTCTGCCCAGCCCATATTTGTGCTTGGAATTGCCCTAACTTATGTGTAGGACCTTGCACTTGGCCTTGTTGAACCTCATGAGGTTCAAATGGGCTTACTCTTGAACTTTTCCAGGTCATTCTGCTTCTGGAAGGCATCCCATCCCTCAGGCATGTCAACTGCACCACTCATCTGCAAACTTGCTGAGGATGCACTCAATCCCATTATATTTATTATTAATGAAGATGTTAAACCGTACTGGTCTCACTACAGACCCCTGAGGAACACTACTCATCACTGTTCTCCGTCTGGACATTGAGGCATTGACCACTACCCTCTGGATGTGACCACCCAACCAATTCCTCATTCACCTAACAGTCCATCTATAAAATCCTTATCTCTCCAATTTAGAAGGAAAGATATTGTGAGGGACCATGTCAAAGGCCTGGCAGAAGTCCAGATAGAACTGAATTTATTACCATCCAGAAGCAGTCAGAGCATGACTGACTTAGCTCAGGACTACCAAAAGAAAAAATAAAATGTCATAAAAATCACACTATAAAACAGACAGAATGGTCAACTCTGTTACAAATCATATAGTCATTTATATAACTGCAAAGTGAGAGAACATAATTCTTCCTTGTGTTTCTTTGCGTTGCTTAATACCTGCTAAAGTTTTGCGGATGCGGCCTATAAGCAAGTCATGTACAAACTGATGTTTGTTCAGGTATTGAAAAAGGGAACTAGAAGTGAAAACTAGGTAGAAAGAGTTAGAGAGAAACAAGACAAGTTTTTACAGGCTTGAGCCTGAGTGCCAGAGCAAGAAGTCAGTATCTTTCACTAATAAAAATGGACATATTTCTTTGAAACTGAGAACTTCATGAATTACATGGGTACATGAAGATGGTAGCTGAATATGCATTTTTTAGGCATTGAGAAGGACGACAGACTACTGAAGGACTTTCAGAAAAAGATAGAAAAAAGAAAGAGGTAGAAAGGGAAAGCAAAGTTCTTCTTCAAGGGCATTCCAACAAAATAATGCACAGAGTAGAAGACAATGTGATTGCGTTCAGTAAAGAAAACACCTAGTCAATAAGATTTCAAGAAGAAATGGCCAAAAGTGTTGCGAAAAGAATGACCTAAAAATGAACAGGTCATATGTATTAATATTGAGTACAAGAGAGAAGAAAACAGAATGAGTGAGAAGCAAAAGTATGGGAGACATTCAGTTTACAGTGAGCTAAATTCAAAGAGGAGAAATTCTTAGTTCCAGAGAATATCCACGATAGTGTACAATGCCTCTGGTTATTTTCTTTAGACTAATTTCTAAATAATTGGCAACAGCAGGCTAAAAATGCTTAAATTATTTACCTCTGAGTATTAAACTTCATTCCAGGTCTCATAGCTGTGGTAAACACGTCATCTCTGACACATGGACTGTCACTGAAATTAATTTCAGATTGTGTCACCTGCTTTTTAACAACACTGAAATAGCTAAAGACATTCAATGTTAGTGTTTGATACTTTTTTCCTTTTAATACACATCTGAAAAATTGGTTTTAGGATAAATTAATTTAATATCCTAATATCAGTACATATAAGAAACACTTTCTGTGTTTTCACCAATAACATTGCACAAAAGTGAGACGTTGCAACATCAAAGAAACCATTAGACATCCATCATTGCATAAGAAGATGTTTTTCTACTTAATCACACAAAGCAAATTTGTGAATTTGTATAAATTTATTTAAAAAGAAGAGTCAAAGAGTCATGATCTATTTTTTAAGAAGTTGATACTGATGCATATGTACATTTCAACATTTGTCTGTATTCCGAACAAAAAAAAAAAAAAAAGGTGAAAAATTCAGCCTAAGAAGACCGTGCTGATGTTACTTTTTCTGCTATATGTGTGAGAAAGTGTTTTTCTGGCCTTCTTTAACATTGTTCTACATTTATAGATTTAGTTCCTACTATCTACATCTACTGACAAAGTCCAGTGTACACTTATCTTCTAGTCTTTATAATAACCTTGGAAAGAAAGAAACTGAAAGAATGAGTGAGAGGGGGAAGTAAATGGTTAAAATATTTGAATATATAATATTTGACTTTCACTTGCTCCAACCCAATATTCATGCTCATACCTTGTGCCATCAGTTGTGAGGAATTCAGTTTCCAGGGTGAAAGAAATATTTTGTAGTAAGTACATTTTATTTAATGTTTATTTTTGTAAGTGCCAGTAGACTGAAACCACTTGTTCTGATTTATACATCAGAAAAATTACTATTACAGTAAAAGCTATGTGATTCAAGTGGTCTGTGTAACCAACAGTCTTCCTGTCTGCATGGGGAACATGTGTATCTATATCTTTGTGCCTTCAAAGCAATCTCCCTCATCTCCATCTTTCAAACAGCATTAGAAGTTAACCTCTTTATTGATTGTAATTACTGCTAGTGATGATGTTATAGGTTTGTTGAGTGTTCACACTGACTGGTCAAGTATTCAATTGAAAGGGGTCAGGAATTCTCATTAGTATGTCAACTATTTGTGTTTTTCTGTAAGACCATGGGCAATTGATTGAAAGAAGATCAATAAAGGCCTATGGGATTGAAAGTTTGCAAGGAAGTAACTGGAGTGTATAGAATTGCTATTATATAAAGACTATCACTGAGTAATAGCATAAGCCTCTTTCTATGCACAGCTCATCAAGAGAAAGGAATTCCTATTATATAAATAGCAAATGGACACAGCAAAAGTAACCTGCTATTGCACAGTGCAATTAACATACACATCTATTTTAAACTCATTTTTTTTCTGTACTGTTTGTGTTCACTCAATGCTCCACAGAAATCTTCTGAAAATACAAGACAAAAGTTAGAGATCTTCGTTAAAAAATCTTCCCTCTAGTAATGCTTTTTGTCTCAAGCCTCACTGGGAAAAACAAACAAACAAACAAAAAATCCCAGGCCTACCTGAATCCAGAATCCTACCTGGCTCCACCTGTCTAGAAGAGGTAGGAGAATCTTTGCTTAGTGATTTTCACTTTAAACTAAGGAACTTGAGGAGTGGGATCCAGGGATCCAAAGCTGTAACACTAGTGTATTCACAAGCAACAAGGTGGATAAGCACACCTACCAAAGTAGTGAGGAATATCCTTCAACTCTCCAAAAAGGTTCCACCAAAAAGGTGAAACAGTTGACAGTGCAGCTGAAGTGTCTCTATACCAATACACACAGCACAGGTAACAAACAGGAGGAGCTGGAAGCCATAGTACACCTGGGAAGCTATGATTTGATCACTTTGTAACTTGGGATCAACCACATAGTTGGAGCACAGGAATTGATAATTACGAACTACTCAGGAGAGACAAGCAAGGAAGGAGAGGTGGAGTTGTTCACAGAGCTATCTTTGAAAGACAATGACCAACAAGTTGAGAGTTTATGGGTAAAAAAGCAGAGGTGAAGCCAAAAAAGGAAATCTCATGGCTGGTGTTTACTACAGGACAACTGACCAAGGAGAGCCTGTTGACAAAGTGTTCTTACTTCAACTACAGAAAGCACCATGTTCGTAGGCTCTGATCCTGCTGAGGGACTTCAACCACCGTGACATCTGCTGGAAAAGCAGCACAGTGAGCAGTAAGCAGTCCACGAGATTCCTGGAGAGCATTGAGGATAATTTCTTAATCTCTGTGATAGATGGTCTGACCAGTAGAGAAGCATTGCTAGACCTGCTGCTTACCAACTCAGAACTACTAATTAGAGAGGTTAAGATTAGTGGCAGGCTGGTCTGCAGCAATCATGCCCTGGCCATGAAAATGGTCAGAGGGCTGGAACACCTCTCCCATCTATAAATAACAGCTGAGACTGTTGAAGTTTTTCAGCCTGGAGAAAAGGTGGCTCTGGGGATTCCTTATTGCAGCCTTTCAGTATTCAAAGTGGGCTTGTATAAAGATAGAGACTCTTTACCAAGGCTTACAGTGACAGAAGGGGCAATAGTATTAAACTGAGAGTAGATTTAGANCATAGTTGGAGCACAGGAATTGATAATTACGAACTACTCAGGAGAGACAAGCAAGGAAGGAGAGGTGGAGTTGTTCACAGAGCTATCTTTGAAAGACAATGACCAACAAGTTGAGAGTTTATGGGTAAAAAAGCAGAGGTGAAGCCAAAAAAGGAAATCTCATGGCTGGTGTTTACTACAGGACAACTGACCAAGGAGAGCCTGTTGACAAAGTGTTCTTACTTCAACTACAGAAAGCACCATGTTCGTAGGCTCTGATCCTGCTGAGGGACTTCAACCACCGTGACATCTGCTGGAAAAGCAGCACAGTGAGCAGTAAGCAGTCCACGAGATTCCTGGAGAGCATTGAGGATAATTTCTTAATCTCTGTGATAGATGGTCTGACCAGTAGAGAAGCATTGCTAGACCTGCTGCTTACCAACTCAGAACTACTAATTAGAGAGGTTAAGATTAGTGGCAGGCTGGTCTGCAGCAATCATGCCCTGGCCATGAAAATGGTCAGAGGGCTGGAACACCTCTCCCATCTATAAATAACAGCTGAGACTGTTGAAGTTTTTCAGCCTGGAGAAAAGGTGGCTCTGGGGATTCCTTATTGCAGCCTTTCAGTATTCAAAGTGGGCTTGTATAAAGATAGAGACTCTTTACCAAGGCTTACAGTGACAGAAGGGGCAATAGTATTAAACTGAGAGTAGATTTAGAATCATAGCTTTCCAGCTGCACAGTGGCTCCTAATTCCTCGTGTTGGCAGTGACTACAGAATTTTTTAAAATTGACCACACACAAATGTAACATTCCATACCTAGCTATATCCACGCTTTCCCTGATCCAGTCTACTCTATCCAAAGTTCTTATTCAGCCTGAGAGGGCACAATTTGATATCTATGAATTTCTTACGACACTCTAGCTAGAAACTATACTGTATTGAGGCATCTATTTTTTTATCCTTTCTTTTGAAAGTGTTACCTTTCTTTCTGGTGGAGAAAATAATTCACATTATTTCAGAGTGGAAACAGAAGCAATAGGTAACATAATTTAATCTACTAAGTTAAATCATTTTCCTATTTCCAAGTCTATTTATATGTGCTACATAAAAAAAACACTCACAACATCATGAAAATAAGATGCTGCACTTCTCTCCCTAACTTTTTGAGCTATACATTTACCTAGAATTGTTCTTGTTTCCTTCCTCTGGCCTAATTAATTTTGATATTCTCTTCATCATGTCCCACTTAAAAAAAGATTAAGTGAAGATTGTTTGATTGATACCTCTCATATCATAATATTGTATAGCTTGGTGGACATTTTCTAGGAAAGAAACACTTTACAAATAGAGTATGTACACAATTATGTCTGAATATTCAAAACATTTGTGTTTTCTGGGAACAGTGTGAAGAAAAAGAAATCACCACTGGAAGTGCTCCAGGGAAACTAATAAAAGTAGTTGTAAACAGTAACGAAGTAAATTTCTGTGGGGTGTGTGTGTGTGTGGAGGGGGTAATTAAAGAAAAAAAAAAAAGTAATGTATATAACAATATCTCCAAACTCTATCACTCTGAAAACATTATTTGTGCTGAAAATCCCTTCTGTACTTCATTTTTCTGTCATATCATCTAATATTTTATACAATTGTGAAGATCTATTGTCTGTGTTTCTGTATGGCGCCTTTTCCAAAATACAAAGTACAGCATTGTACCATATACCTGAATTGATGGATTCAGATTAGAATCAGATAAAATGCACTAGCTTGAACAAGCCAGTAATTACACTGAATCATGTAATGTGTCTCTAGAGCCATACTATTCTAGTTTGCTTAAAGAGCAGCTGACTCTGCAAACATTCTGTTTACAAGCCATTCTGTTTCTATATTATATATTTTTCAATATTTATCTGCCATTATTCTTTACTACTATGAACATTTGCATGAAAACAGGATCTTTGTTTTTCAGGAGTCCATCTGCTACCACTGCTCATTCTCAGCCCGAAGTCATAATCCAGTGTTTATGACATCATCCTAACATTTAGAGGAACCACATTAATTGTCATTAAAAACAAAGTGAAAACACCCTCAGATTCTGCCTTCAGATGTGATTTAAAAAGAGAAACTAATGGACTCTCAATCACAAAACCTTTTTTCTTATAAATGATTTTAATAATGCACAGTGAGGAAAACAGTGAGAAGAATCAGCAACTCCTTTAGAAGGTATGAAAAGTACTCTAGAGAGCTGGCGATCTAGGTTGCAGAAAGTGGATTTTGCTATGGCAACACCACCTACACCTCTTAAATTCTCTAATGTCATCAAACCTATGCTGATTTTACTTAATTACATGAATTTCTTACTCAGACAGATTCTCACTTATCAAGTAGGGTACCAGGAGAGATATTACCTCGGCTTTGAGGAGACAGGAGCATTTGAACTCCAGGCAAGGTCCATTCACTCAAAATAAATCATACTTTTACAGTTAGCTTTGGCAGAACACAGATTTATATTTGGATTTAGAATATTTCACATCATGGCTAATGAACTAGAATTGGCATTCCAGATGCTGACATAAACATTTGAATAAAATTACTATTTTTTTAATCTTTAAAAAAAAAAAGAGAGAAAGAAACAAATTGAAAGCAGTTTTCTAAACTCTTTCTCTGCTTTCTCTACTTGGCACAGAGGGCCAGTACCTGCAGAGGACCATTCCCTGGTACAACAGCTTATCCTTCTCTTTTGACCAGCACAGAAACATAGGTTAATAGCTTAGGGATCTTAACTTTTAGCTAACTGGTATCTGGTGAGGCAAATCACATTCCAAGTAATAAATACAAAATGCAGTCTGGGAAATAGAGCTGTTTTTCACTGTGTACATGATGTCAGTAAAACAGCTATGTGTACATATATCGTGGGCCAAGGTGTGTACACATATTGCAGGCCAAGGGATTACAGCCATACATAAGTCTAGAGAGCATGCAAGTTTGTGGGTAAACGCATAAATAACGGTTAGTCAGAAGGCTAACACATCAGTGGTTGCTTTGTCATGGCTGCTTTCCTTGTATTTCATATTGATCAGGAACTGAACATTCAGACTCCTGAAACATTTAGAGTGAAAATATTTACATTTCATTAAGATGACGGAGTGCCTCAAACAACAGCAATTTTATTGTTTCCCATCCATGTTCTGTGGTTTTCATTCTCCAGTTAAATTAAATTTTCAGCTGGATTTCTGGACTTCAGCAAGGCAAACT
>VWYH01006507.1:64551-79769 GCA_013399365.1 Pampusana beccarii | reverse complement strand
AAAAAAAAAAAAAAAACCAAATAAATAAACCCAACCCACCTTCCTTCCCCCCCCCCCCCAGCCCCATCCTCGTTTTCACACATCGCATTTTCATTACGCTCCCGTCCCCCCACTTCTGGGGCAGAAAATAAATAAAAAATATTAAAATAGCCCTTTACAGTCTCTTTCCAGGATGGAAAAAAAAATATACGGTTTCCTTCAGACGTTAGAGTATTTTTAGACTTTTTGGAAATGGTTAAAAATTGAGTACAACAGCTGTCAGGCCACAAAGACAGGGCCCCCCCCCCGCAGCCCGCACCCCCAAAATAAGGTGGGATTTCTTTTTCTGAGATGAAAAAGGTTGAAAACAGGTTTTGTGAGCTCGCCTGCTCCGACCCACGGAGTTTCTTTAAGGCGATTTTTGCAAAGTTCTAAAAATGGGGGTTCAGCCCCATTTGCTGTTGGGAGGTGGGGGGGTCCCCAGCATCCTATGGGTGGGTTGGGGGGGTCCTTACCGCTCTGGGCGTTAATGCTGCTCCTGCCCTCGCCCACCGCCTTGGTCTCTTCTCTTCTGCTTTCCGAAAAAACTCCAAAATGAGAGTTTAAAAAAAAAAAAATCCACAATTCCTACCTCCACCAAGGGGGATCCGCTGGGTCCTAATGCCACACCTGAGCCGGCCCCTTTCTCCTCCCAAAGCTGCCTGATGGGGGGGGGGGAAAAGAATAATTAAAAATAAAATCACGATGTGTATATTGATTCAATGGGCAGGAAGGTTTGGGTTTTTTTCTTCCAGCCGGATGAATTTTAAATTTATTTTAGAAGGCAGGAGGGAGGAGGATTTTGCACAGCGCCAAGCACGCCGGCGCGGTTTAGGCTGGGCTTAGGCTGGGTTTAGTGCTGCTGGAGGGTGAGATGAGAGGATCACATGAGGGCATTGCTCTCAAATCTCAAATAAACTCCCCAAAATTTAGGAGCTCGATCCCACCCACCCGCCCCCAGACCCCAAACCGCAATCCAGCGCTCGATCTGCCCCCCCCGGAGCAGCGAAGATGCTGCAACCCTGCGGTGGATTTAAAGCTTTTATCCCAGGATGGAGCGGAAAAAACTATTTAAAAAGTTTTAAAATCCCCTTTTTTTCCCACCCGGGCCGAGGATGCCGGAGTAGCTCAGCATTGCTGACCGTGGGGCCCTTTTTCCCCTGGTTTGCTGGCGGTTTTCCGAAGGACGTGGGATCTCGGCAAAGCTGGGGATGCTCCCAAAATCCCCCCAGCCCGGTGGGGACAGCGAATCTGCAGCTGAGAGAGAAAAATATTCACGTTTCAAGTGTGTTTATAGACAGTAATGGAGCAATGAGAGGGTGCAGGAGGGTTGGGATGGAGGGAGAAGCTCTTCGGAGCTGAGGATGAGCAATGGGGAGATTTGTGACCCGTGGGGCAGGATTTGCACCCATTGCACCCCCTGCACCAACCCCACAACCATTTCTACTGAAATACGAGCATTTCTGCAGCCGGGAAGGGGTCTAATTGCTCTAAAAATAAGGAAAAACCCCAGCTTTTCAGCCCAGAAGGAGCAGGGTGGGGGTTTAAGCTGCTCCCATCTCATATCAAACCTGTTTTTCCAGCCTGGAGGATAAAACCACCCCACCGACTCCAAATACATTTAATAGCTGCTCCCTCAAAGCTTCTACACCCAACACCGTCCTTGTCCCCAGCCCTGTTGACCTTTAATTAAGGGCAGGAGTCGCCTGTTAATGATTAAATGGACTTTGCAAACCAACCAGCCGAGTAAAACACCCTGGCTGGGGGACAAAAATCAATGGGCAAACGGGTCCCTCACACCCCGACCGCTTTTCTTTTAAAAATCACCAAGCGCAGGCAAAAATCTCCGAGGGTTGTGTGCTGATTTTTGATGATTTTTTTTTTTTATTTGAAGGGCAGGAAACCTCTGGTTTAATAACTCCAGCCTTGGCTGGGATTGCAGGAAACCTCTTACCTCTGCTTGTGCCTCATTTCCTGAGCTAATCCCCAGCTCCCGGAGGGCAGAGAGGCGCCGCCGGCGCTCCGAGGGGTTGAGACTTTCCATGCAGGCCAGTCCCTGCAAAAACCAGCTTTTGAGCCAAGAACCAGGCTTAAAGGAAGCTGAAACCCCCCCCAAAACCCCTAGAAGGATGATGCAGACAGAGCATCCCCCCCCACCCCGGGCATCCTTCCCTTTCGGGATGCGGCATCTCCATCCACCGGCTTTTCCTCCGTTGAAGGAGCAAGGTTTTTGCAGTCTTGGCGAGGACGACCTGGGTTTTTCCAGCGATTATTATGATTATTTTCTAGGAAATTCCAGCTGGAAACAGGCTCTGGGGTTCTTTAACTCGTTTGGGCTGGTGAAATCCCAGCGGTGCGCCCCCTGGGTTTACTCTTTGCTTTCGAGCATCGAGGAAAAGCATCTTCCAGCTCAGATGGGAGAGTGAAATGATCCTAAAACCTCCTGCACTTGCTCATCTTCTCTGTTTGATACTCACGCAACGTTGTCCTGCCCCAAGCTCCATCCACGCACAAGCAAAGCCGTCAAGAAAATAATGTTAATTTATTAGACAACGCTCATGACAGCACCATACGGAAACCGAAAAGCTGTACGTCATCTTCCCGAGTGCATTGACACTTGAGTAGAGTTAAAAAATAAAGAGATTTGGGGATGTGTTTTTGTGGGGTTTTGGGTTTTTTTTAATGCTACAAAGGTCCTGTGCTCAGCAGGGACATTGCAAGCGGAGGGGCTGGTCCCTGGGTGGTGGGGATTGAGCAGCATCCTTGGCAAGGTGGGGATGGGGGGGTTGTAAACTGTTCCTACACATCTAGGGCAGCCATGGGGGTTTTTATTTTTCACAGTGAGCAGAAACGTGAGGCTGGGGTGGATGCTCTCGCCACGAGAAGATCAAGGACCCTCTTAATGAGAAGATCAAGGAGCCTCCTCATGGTGGTTTTTGACCAGCCGGGAGATGAAAAAGAAAAATTTTTGTACCCTTATGAAATGGTATCAGTTCCCAGAGTGGGGAGATGGGTCCAAAGCTGGTGCAGGAGAGGAGGAAGAGCTGAGCTGGACCATTTCTCCTCTTTTCTGGATTATTTCTCCTCTTCTTCTGGACCTTCTCCCCCCAGTTTGCTCCTCCTGCATCTCCTCCTCCCCAGCCACGGCTGCGGGACCGGCACGTGCGGCTTCACAGCTTCGACACCAATGGTCCTCCCATGGGATCCTGCCCACCGCATCCCTCGATTTATGGGGATAAATAAATAAACGACGGCATCCGAGGGCTGGCAGGTGGGGGGGAGCCCGACACGGGCTATCTAACGGCGATGGACATCTTGGGGGTGGCGAAAAGTGGCTCGTTCAGAGGCGGCCAGGATGGTTGCTGCTGGCTCAGCTCCTTCTCCAGCCTCTTGAAAAGCTTCTTGGACGCTTTTTTTCGGCGCAGCTTGCGGAGGCAGCTGAGCAAGCCGTGGTCCAGGGCAGTCTGAAGGAAAAACACGACGGGGGAAATGGGTTTTGGGGAGGTTGTGGACCTCGAGGAGAGGGCAGAGCCAATGCCAAGGCGAGCCCTGCTCCCTCGGTGCCCACAGCTCCTGGAAAAGAATTGCTGGGACAGACCCAAAAGGACAACACGTGTCCCCCACGTCCCCAGTGCCCACCCTGGGGTGACATACCTCCAGCACAAAGGCGGCGAAGAAGTTGAGGGCGGCGATTCCGAGCAGCAGCAGCTTGAAATTCAAGTCGTCGATGCTCTGCAGCTTCAGCAGCGTTTTGGGGAAGCCCAATGGGTAGAGGGTCAACCACACCATGAGGCCAAAAAGGAGGATGAGGACCACCAAGAAGAGCACTGAGGGCGAGAAGGAAGAGGGTTGAGGAGGAGGAGGAAGGTTTAACGTCTCCTTTTGTCCACGTAGCCGGCATCATCCTCACCGTTGGTGTAGAGCGGCTCCCGGAACGGGTACCCCTTGGACATGGCCACGGCCAGGATGAGGTACTGGAAGCCCGTGATGCAGAACAGGACCGTGTTCTCGTAGTTGGGCAGGTTTTGGGGAGCTGTCACTGTGCTGTTCAGTGGGACGAACCTGAACCGAGTTTGGGGACAAGGTTGGGGAGGGTCAGATGAAGGGAGAGGCAAGGAGAGGGTCTAAACAGCAACCCCGTCTTCTCCATCAGATTGTTCATAGACCTTCTCTCTACAACTATCTGAAAGAAGGCTGTAGAAAGGGGGGGTTGGTCTCTTCTCCCACGTATTATGAAATATGGTGAGAGGAAACGGCCTCAAGTTGCACCAGGGGAGGTTGAGGTTGGATTTAGGAACAATTTCTTCCCCAAAGGGCTGTGGGGCATTGGAACAGGCTGCCCAGGGCAGTGCTGGAGTCACCATCCCTGGAGGGGATGGACAGACGGACATGAGGTTCTCAGGACATGGGGCAGTGCCAGGGCTGGGGAACGGTTGGACTGGATGATCTTGAGGGGCTTTTCCAACGAAAACGATTCTAAGACAAGCACCCAGGCTTCACTGCAACCCCCAGTTGTGGGTTTCCCATCACCAAAACCACGTGAAGCCGGGTCCCTCACCAGCTCTGCGAGACGGTGACGAAGTAGCTGAGCACTTGCACGGTGATGAGCAGCGTGGTCTGGAGGAGCAGGCTGCCCAGCACCAGGACGCTGATCAAGGCTCCTTGGGGACGCTCCACTCCCAGGGCCTGGGCAGGACCCGTCCGACCCATCAGCACCGCCACGGTGGTGGTGATGATCAGGTCGAAGAAGAGGAATTGGAAGTCGCTCAGGTTGGTGTTGATCTGGGAAGGAGAAGCCACCCGCTCTCAGCCACAAGAGGGCTGGGAAGGTCACCCAGCGGTGACAAGGTGACCCAAAGGCATCGCAGGCATTTGGGAAACCACAGGACTCACTGTGTAGAGCAGCAGGACGGACACAAACTGCACTAAGCTGTACAGGGCCATGTACTTAAAGACGCCAAAGGAGGTGACCAGCGAGCACCTGCCCTCCCTGCGGAGGAAAACAGCCTCACCCATCACCCACAGCACCCTTTTTCCATGAATTGTGCCAAAGTGGGGACACAGAGGCACCCACCAGCCCCCCATCTTGGGTTTTCATCCCCCGGCAGCTCACCGGATGATGGTGGGGACGCACTCGATGTTGGCCACCCGGGACGTGAATGGCGAAGCCACCGACGCCTCCGCCTCGGACAGCGAGATGCCCACGTCGGCGGCTTTCAGAGCCCCGCAGTCGTTGGCACCGTCCCCGCACATCCCCACGCAGTAGCTGCGGTGAGAAGGGAGCCAAGATGTCACGATGGGACAGGGAAAACCCTGGGGCTTCGCAGTTGCACCCCCATATTCAGGCTAAATCCACTTCTGGTTCTCAGGGACATGGGTTAGTGCCAGGGTTGGGTGAATGGTTGGACTCGATACTGAGAGGCTTTTCTAAGCAAAATGATTCTGTGATTCTATGAAAAAAACCCTTGTCCCCCATCCCTTGGGGCTGGGGGTTCCTTACTTGAGCTCTTGCAGGCTGCAAACCAGCTGAGTCTTCTGGTCGGGCGACATGCGGGCGAAGACGGTGGCTCGGATGAGGATCTGCAAAGAGGGAAAAGGCTCCGTGATTGTATCACAACACCCCACAGCCCAGGGGGAGCCGGGTGATTTTGAGCTTTCCCAGCTTAGCAGAGCAGAGGGCATCATCCACCAGTTAAAAAACAAACCAAACCCTTAGGGCATTTTGCTTTGGAGCTGCTAGGCTGCACCGTGAAACCCCAGTGAGGTCAAGCTTCATAGAATCATAGAACAGCTTGGGTTGAAGGGACCTTCCCAGCTCATCCAGCCCATGACAGGGACATCTTCAGCAGCTCAGGTTGCTCAGAGCCCCGTCCAGCCTGGCCTGGGATGTCTCCAGGGATGGTTCATCCACCACCTCTCTGCCCAACCCGGGCCAGGCTCTCACCACCCTCAGGGCCAACAATTTCTTCCTCATGTCCAGCCTGAATCTCCCTCCTTTAGTTCAAAACCATCACCCCTTGTTCTAATCCAACAGGCCCCGATAAAAACTCCGTCCCCACCTTGCCGGAGGATTCCCCGCCATCGGACTCACCTTTGGCAGCAGGTCAGGGAAATGCTCGCAAACCACGGCGAAGGATTTGCCGTTCAGCGCGAAGTGGCAGGGCTGGGGCTGGAGGCAGCAGCCATCCTGCCGGTGCAAACCCTGCCAAGGAAAGCAAACTCCTTTCTTCTGGTTCTTTTTCTTCGAGTCACGCTCAAACCCCTGCTGAGCCCCTGGGCGACGCTCTGCGCCAGCATCCTCAACTCACACAGTAAAGCAGCTTCCCTTAAACCTCAATTTCAGGCATTTAATAGTGGTATTTTGGATAAAAAGCTTGTGTGAGCGAGCCCTTCGTAGCAAACCTGCAGCAGGACCGCGCTGTATCCCACCAGGGTGTTTGGAGCCTGATGTGCTCCCAGGGAGAAACAGGAGCAAGTTATTTTCTCCCATTTAACAAGCGGCAGAATCACACCCATAAGTGCCTCTCTTTTCCCAGCATTGCCATTTTCGGAGTCCTGCAAGGCGACCAGCAGCTTTGGCTTTACAAAATCCCCCAAACTGTTGTCTCGGCACTCACCTCCAGCTGCTCCTCGCCCTGGGAGTGCTCGGCGAGGACGAATTTCAGAGCGGCGGGTTTGTCGTGGCCGGGGGGGGAGGCGCTGACGAAAATCACCCCCTCTTTGGCTTCCACCATGCGGCAGCTCCTGGCCACGTTCACGGCCGTCAGCATGTTGTCCCCTGGCAGACAGAGGCGGTGGGGGCTGAGAAACCACCAGCGGAACGACGTTTGCCAGGGTTTCGCACAGGCTGTGAGCTCAAACCCACCGCATCCCCCTTCCCGGTCACTTTGGGGGTCTTTTTGTTTCCCTGTTTTTTGCGGGAGAGCTCCAAAGTCTCATTGCTGCCCTACCCCAAATCACAGAAAATTAATAGTTTGGGTTGAAGGGACCTTCCCAGCACCCCCAGTTCCCCCCCTGCCATGACAGGGCCATCTTCAGCAGCTCAGGTTGCTCAGAGCCCCATCCAGCCTGGCCTGGGATGTCTCCAGGGATGGTTCAGCCACCACCTCTCTGGGAACCTGGGCCAGGATCTCACCACCCTCAGGGCCAACGATTTCTACCTCATGTCCGGCCTGAATCTCCCCAAAGAAAAGCAGCAGCTCCAAACCTTGGCAGCGCCGCTTGGTTTGGTGCAAAAGACCCAAAGGTGACTCCTACATCCCTCCATTAGCTGTGCAATTCGGGGTGCTCAAGAAAAGTCAACATTTATGTGATTGCAGTGAGACGGGGAGCAGTTTTGCTATTTAAGCCGCCCACTCTGGGTCTGCAGGTTCATGGTGCACCTACAAAAAAGCAGCCTGCACCAGCCCAGGAGCCCTCACCGACCACCCCAGCTGCTTCAGGCCACGATTTCTGGGGGAAAAACCCTTCAGCCCTTGCACAGCATCAAGGATCACCCGTGCCCCATCTCCTCCCCAAACCTGGTGTCCCCGGTCCCCTCCGCAGGGTCACCTGTCACCATGACGGGGCGGATGTTGGCGTTCCTCAGGAGGTGAATCACGGGCGCAGACTCTGGCTTGAGGACGTTTTTCATGACGAGGAAGCCCAGGAAGGTCAGGCTGCTCTCCGCAGAGTCCCTGGTGGGACACAACGAGCTGGTCAACACCGTCTCCAACACAAGGCAGAGCAGAAAAATTGGTATAAACAGCTAAAAATCCATCTGGGGGGCAGCCAGTGATCGCTTTGGTACAGGGTAGGGTTTAATTCCTTGCAGACTATGATGGGGCAGGCTGCTAGCACAAAAGCATCATGTGAAATGCTCGAAGCGAACATCTAAACGGTGGAAAAACAAGCTGTTGGCACCAACCTCGGGAGCTGCAGGGCCTCCTCGAAGGTTGTCACCGTGCTCAGGGGTTTGGAAGCCAGAGCCAAGACTCTGAAACCGTCGGTGGTGTAGTGTCGCAGCATCTGGGAGAAATCCACAGGCACTGTGGCCGCGAGGAGAAAAGCAAAGTCAGAGCAGTTCCTGCATGAACCCAGTGGGGTAAACCCAGCGAGGGGAGCTGGGGCTGGAGCTGCTGAAGGACTCAAGGGCTTTGGATGGTCATGGAATCACAGAATTGTTTTGGGAGGAGAGACTCAGGCCGGACATGAGGAAGGAATTGTTGGTCCTGAGGGTGGTGAGAGCCTGGCCCAGGTTGGGCAGAGAGGTGGTGGATGAACCATCCCTGGAGACATCCCAGGCCAGGCTGGACGGGGCTCTGAGCAACCTGAGCTGGTGGAGATGTCCCTGTCATGGGCTGGATGAGCTGGGAAGGTCACTCCAACCCAAATCAATCTATAATCCTATGATTCACAGCTGGGCAGTGACAATAAACCACTGTCCCCCAGTACATACCAGTTTCTTTCCTGCACAGACTGGCCACCATCTCCGGTGCGCCCTTGGTGTACACGTGGGTCAAAGCTTCTCCAGGCAGCTTCACCAGGACGCTCATCCTCTGCAAGGAGGAGGAGAAGGGGAAACGCCGGAGGATCCCCAGGGGTGACTGGTGCTTCTGCAGAGGAGACGGAAGGGGTGTCAGGGCCAGGCAGGAGCTTCTTCAGGAGGCAGAAGCTCTCCAGGGGCCGTGGAGGACACAACAACCCTTTGGGGGTACAAACCAGGGAACCTGAGCCGCTCTGGTCCGCAGGACCTACCCTGTCTCGCGGCTGTTCTTCCTCAGGTGGAGGTTTCATCACAGCCAAGACCTTTGTCCCAAACTGCTGGCAGGCAGGCAGCTCACCTCCCTCCTCCTCCATCATCTCCAGGCGCTGAAACCAAGGCAGATGCTGGGATGGCAAAGCCCTGCCTGGCAAGAACCAAGCCTCATCCACCCCACAGGTGGTTAAACACCCCATTCTCCTGGCACAGCAAGATCATGGAATCATAGAACGGCTTTGGCTGAAAAAGCCCCTCAAGATCATCGAGTCGAACCATAACCCACCCCTGGCACTGCCCCATGTCCTGAGAACCTCATCTCCGTCTGTCCAACCCCTCCAGGGATGGTGACTCCAGCACTGCCCTGGGCAGCCTGTTCCACTGCCCCACAGCCCTTTGGGGAAGAAATTGTTCCAGAGATCTGATAGCTCCTTCTTTACAGACCCGCAGCTTTGCCTGCTGCCTGTCTTACCCAGCCGGTGGACTCCACCATCTTGAGGTCCACAGGGTCCCCGATGGGCTGTGCCCGCAGCAGCGTGACGGTGTGACAGGCGGCCAGGGAGTACAGTAAGGGACCGGCAGGCAGGCAGCGGGGCTCGTGGACAATGGGCATGAAGTTGTTGTTCTCCAGCGGGACCACCCCCCAGACATCCAGACCTTCCTCCGTCAGGGTTCCCGTCTGTGGGGAGGGGACAACGGGTCCAGACGAGCCCCTCTGAGATGGAAACCGTGGTCCCATTGTGCCCAAGACTCACCTTGTCGAAGCAAACTAGGCGGATCTTCCCGCAGAGGTTGATTCGGGGAGGGCTGATGCAGAAGATTCCTTGTTTCTTCAGCCTGTTCTGGGCGTAGATGGTGCCCACGGTCATCGCAGCCGGGAGAGCCGGGGGCACGATGACGGTGATGAGGTCGAGGGCGCGGATGATGATTTGCCCCACGGGGACCTGGCAGGTGAGGAAAAAGAAGGTTGGGCATCCTGATGGCCCTCACCTATCTCCGCTCTACACTCAAGGATTCAAATTGTTGCACCTAAGGTGGGTGAGAGCCTGGCCCAGGTTCCCAGAGAGGTGGTGGCTGAACCATCCCTGGAGACATCCCAGGCCAGGCTGGACGGGGCTCTGAGCAACCTGAGCTGCTGAAGATGTCCCTGCTCATGGGCTGGGTGAGCTGGGAAGGTCCCTTCAACCCAGACTATTCAATGATTTGAGGATTCACCAGCTCCAACAACCCTACCTGGTTTTTCACCAAGATGAGGATGCTGTACAGCGTGCCGATAAAAGCTGTGCGGGAGGAGAACGGGCTCGGTTACAACACAAAGCAGATGATGAAGGGTGGGTTCAACCATCTAAAGAGGAGTCTGGCTGCTCCTGGCCATGCTGCCACCCTCAGACGTACCCAGGACGGCGAGGAACAGGACAAACTTCACAGCATCCTTGTAGAACTTGAAGCTCACGGGTTTGGGGTAGAGGATGGAGCTGATGAGATCCCCTTTGGCCGTGCAGAACCCTGCAGGAGACGGGCAGGAGACAAACATGTAATCATCGCTCCAAATACACGGCTTAATCCTGGCTCTTCATATAATCATAGAACCATTTTGGTCGGAAAAGCCCCTCAAGATCATAGAGTCCAAACGTTGCCCCACCCCTGGCACCACCCCATGTCCCTGAGAACCTCATCTACACACCTTATTTTGTGTTTTTTTTCCTCAATCCCTTACCTGTGCGGGTCACCACGGCCAGCACGTCTCTGCCCACGTAGGACTTGGCCTGGATGACCTGCGTCCCGCAGAACAAGGTGTGCCGCCGGTGCTCCTCGGGGGAATAGACAGCGCTGCCCGCCGGGAGAGGGGTTTTCATCACGGGCACGCTCTCCCCTGCGGCGGGGAACAGCACGGAGCGGGGTTTATCACCCTGGGGGGGCCAGGATCTGCTCAGCCTGATGAGAAGGGGCTGCTCCCAAGAAATCCCCTGTCGCGGGGCTCTCACCCGTCAGCATGCTCTCGTTGACCATGCACTCGCCCGTCAGCAGCGCCGCGTCGCACGGGACCAGCGTCCCATCCGCGGGGAGGCTGATGCAGTCGCCCGGCACCAGTTCTGCGGAGGTGACCGTCTCCTCTGGGAAAAACACAGCCGTGCTCCAGCACACCGTGGAATCGGTTTGGTTGGAAAAGCCCCTCAAGATGATCGAGTCCAACCGTTCCCCACCCCTGGCACTGCCCCATGTCCTGAGAACCTCATCTCCGTCTGTCCAACCCCTCCAGGGATGGTGACTCCAGCACTGCCCTGGGCAGCCTGTTCCAATGCCCCACAGCCCTTTGGGGAAGAAATTGTTCCCACATCCAACCTCAACCTCCCCTGGTGCAACTTGAGGCCGTTTCCTCTGCTCCTGGCGCTTGTTCCTGGGGAGCAGAGCCCGACCCCCCTGGCTCCAAGCTCCTTTCAGGCAGTTCAGAGATCAGAAGGTCTCCCCTCAGCTCCTGTTCTCCAGCTGAACCCCCCAGCTCCCTCAGCCGCTCCCATCACACTTGTGCTCCAGCCCCTTCCCCAGCTCCGTTCCCTTCTCTCAACTCACTCCAGCACCTCAAGACCTTTCATGAGGTGATCCCAGCACCCCTCTGCCTGCCATTTTGAGCCCTGAGGTGATTCTGGTGTCCCTGGGGCTGCCATTTTGTGTTGTGAGGTGATCTTGGTGCCACCATTTTGAGCCCTGAGCTGAGGGGCCCAGAACTGCCCCCAGGATTCGCGGTTTTTCCTCCCCAGGTCCCAGCACAGGTTCGGTCACTGCCCTGGTTCTGCTGGCCACACCAGTGCTGGTCCCAGCCAGGACGCTGGTGGCCTCTTGGCCACCCGGGCACACTCTGGCTCGTGTTCAGCCGCTGTCACCAACACCCCCAGGGCCTTTTCCAGCCGCTCCTCACCAAGCCTGTAGCATTGCAGGTGTCATCCCAGCACCACCCCAAACAGCTCCATGAGCCCTCGCTCATGGTGGACATTGCACTCACCTCCGTCGGGACGACGGACCCGGACACCGACCGACATCTTGGCCATGTTTTGCAGGGTGGCACTTTGCTGTAAGGGAGGGAGCAGTTACCAGCCACCCCTGGGCAGCTCAAAACGCGCAGCAAAGCTCCATAAAACAGGTCTCGAAAGCTCAGGACCGTGGATGAAGGAGGAGAAAACCTGCCCCAGCGTTGGAATACGGGTTGCGCTCACCCAGCTGGGCTCAGAGGGAGCTCAGCAGCAGCACAGAGGTCAAACAGCACCAGAAAACGGGCTGTTTCCTGAGAGCTGCTTGTCCCAAACCCACCACCAACCTTCCTCGTCTCATAGAGGGACAGCCCTAAGGAGATGGTGGAGATGAGGAAGATGCAGGCGGCGTAGTAGTAATAGGCGTCACAGACCCACAGCACGATGCTGAACACTTGGAAGATGTAGAAGGGGTTGAGCACCTGGAAGGGAACAAGGAGAACGAGCAGATTTTGAGGGGTCAGAGCTTCCTCCAGCCCATCGTGAGACCTCCAGGCTCCTTGAGGGGATCATGCAGAGGGGAAACTGGCCCTTCCCTGGGGATAAATTAGCTGAATTCTACCAAATCCTCCATCCTCCTCAGCTTTGCTCTATGGTCAGGACTCCCGAGGATGCTCAGCCACCTCTAGGGATGCTTGTGTCTGAGCTAAGAGGCAGGACAGGTCCCCTCCACAGCTCTGCCTTCTCTGATCTCTGCCCAAAAATAGTCCTAAAGCCCTCTCCTCCCCACCAGAGAAGAAAAGCCCACAAAGTGAAGGACATGGAGATGGGGAAGGATCTGCCCAGGGACAACTCAGTGTTTTCGAAGCCAGGCCCATCGATGCACACACACCTCCTCCACCAAGAGCCTGGCGTAGGACTTGACCGGCACCTCGATGAGGTTGGGTCCGTAGATCTTGGTTCTGCAAACGGGAGAGAAAAAACCAAAGGAGGAAGCAAATGGGTGCTGGGGAAAAGCTGCATTTCCATCCTGAGGGGCCCTCACGCTGCCCAGAACTCCACGGGAGCCTGGTGATGTGGAGAAGCCAAGCCAGGGAAATGCAGCTGACCCAGCTATCTTACGTTTTGAGGTCTGGGAGCAAGAAAAAAAACAGATTCCAGAATTCACCGGCCCCTGGAAAAACTTTATCTGCACTGCTTGGGTGTCCCAGGGAGCTGGGAGATCCCTGCGTGAGGCGGTTGTGACAGGACAAGGGGTGATGGTTTTAAACTAAAGGAGGGAGATTCAGGCTGGACATGAGGAGGAAATTGTTGGCCCTGAGGGTGGTGAGAGCCTGGCCCGGGTTGGGCAGAGAGGTGGTGGATGAACCATCCCTGGAGACATCCCAGGCCAGGCTGGACGGGGCTCTGAGCAACCTGAGCTGGTGAAGATGTCCCTGTCATGGCAGGGGGGGCACTGGGGGAGCTGGGAAGGTCCCTTCAACCCAAACCATCTGTGATTTGATGATTCTACCTGGTATTGTGGTCTTGCTGGTCAAGCCCAGCCTGGGAGAGGTGGAGATCTGCGCAGGTCCAACCTTCATCCAAGACGCTGGCAAGCCCAAGGGAAAGAAAAAACAGAGAAACAGAGTCAAAGTCAGCAGGAGCCTGGCCTGGCGGAACAAAACCCACGGCCAAGTCCTTGGTGGACAAAAAAAACCCCTTTGAGTAAGGGAGAGCATCTTGTTCCTTGGCATCTGCCAAGGAGCGGAGACAAAAGGGGCACAGTTTGGAGAGCTGCGAGCGGCACAGCGCAGTGGGACCATCCAGCACGGGGCTTCTGCCAAAATACTTCACCCACAACGACAGGGAACATCAACAACTCGGGGTGAGAGGCAGCGCCGCTTCCCCGACCCAGCACCCCGGGGATGGGCTCCAAAGGCTTCACAGCGTGCAGAAAAGCTCCAGCGTGGTTTTGTGGCTTCGAGCCAGGTCAGGATTATTTTTTGGGGGGCTGAAGGGTCAAGGAGAGGAGAAGAGAGATGCAGCGGGGATTGTTGGGGCAGAGGGGATGGAGAAATACCTGACTTTGCAGAACGCCTGCCGCTGCTCCATCCAGACGTAGCGCATGCCCTCAAAGAGGTAATACCGCAAGATGTTCTTCTGAGAAGAGCAGGATGATAAAAGCAAGGTGTTAGTGGGACACAAGAGCAGCCCATGCCATGGGAGGTGGGAATCATGGAATCGCTTTGGTTGGAAAAGACCTCAGGATCATTGAGTCCAACCATAACCCAACCCATGTCCTGAGAACCTCATCTCTGTCTGTCCAACCCCCCAGGGATGGTGACTCCAGCACTGCCCTGGGCAGCCTGTTCCAATGCCCCACAGCCCTTTGGGGAAGAAATTGTTCCTAAATCCAACCTCAACCTCCCCTGATGCAACTTGAGGCCGTTTCCTCTGCTCCTGGCGCTTGTTCCTGGGGAGCAGAGCCCGACCCCCCTGGCTCCAAGCTCCTTTCAGGCAGTTCAGAGATCAGAAGGTCTCCCCTCAGCTCCTGTTCTCCAGGCTTTTCTCCAGACGTTACCTCCTCCTTCTCCTGCAGCCGGACGGTGTCCCTGCTCTCCTCCTCCTCCGACACGCCGATGGCGATGCTGCTCCTCCGGTCCTCCAGCCTGGCCCCGGGGTGATGCTCCAGGCTGCTCGGGATGCCAAACCAAGCGTTAATCCCTCCTCACCCCCCTTCCTTGTAACCGAAATCTCAGGGAACCCCCATTGGCATCTCACCTGCCCTCGCCCAGCGGCTCTGCGCACACACGGGTGGTGAAGCACTGTCCGAATCGGTCCTGCAACACAGCGCGGGGCTGAGCAGAGGGAAATGGGGGGTCCCCGTGTGTCCCCCCTGCTCCTTCACATGGGGACAGTGTCACAGGGAGTGCCCAGAGACCCGTCCCAGGTGACTGGTGGGTTTCAGGGATGGTAAAGAGGAATGCAAAGGCAGGCTGGCTGCTGCGGAGGGGGAAAGCACAGAATTATTCCAGGAATAATAATTATATTATTATAATTGTATGTTATATTACATTATATTACCTCACATTGTTATGTTATATTACATTACATCACTCTATGAGATTGCTATATTACATTACATCATGTTATATTAGATCGTGCTATATCAAATTATGTAACGTTCCATTATTTTACATTTTATCCTATTGTATTACATCATGTTACATTACATCATGTTGTATTGCATTATATTACGTTACATTATATCATGTTATGTCACGTTATGTTACATTATAGTACATTACGTCATATGTTATATCACATTCTATTACATTATATTATGTTATGTCACATCACATTATGTGACATTATACTATGTTACATCATACGTTATATCACATTATATTACGTTATATTATATCACATTATGTGATGTTATATTACGTTACACCATATCATGTTATATTACATTGTATCACATTATATTACGTTATATTATATCACATTATGTG
>VWYH01006507.1:0-64311 GCA_013399365.1 Pampusana beccarii | reverse complement strand
TATTAGTTTATATTATATCATATTATGTGACTTTATATTACGTTACACTATATCATGTTATATTACATTGTATTACATTATATTACGTTATATTATATCACATTATGTGATGTTATATTATGTTACACCATGTTATATCACGTTATATTACATTGTATTACATTACATTAGATCATATTATATCATGCTTTGTGATGTTATATTACATTATATTATACCATGTTATATTACATTATACTACGTTATATTGCATTATATTATATTATATTAAATTACATTGTGTTAATACATAATAATTATTCCTGGAATAACTTGGCTCCAGGGTAGCACAACGCTCAACGCGAGGAGGTGCCAAATGCAGGGAGGGGAGAGGGTGACAAGGGACATCAAGGGACATGCCCAGGGCCCTCCCGGGACGCCGGTGGCAGAGCCTGCACCCCCGGCTGTCCCCCCATTGGGGACTCACCCTGATGATGACCCAGTCGGCCTGGCCGAGGGCGCAGGGTTTGCATTTCGCCTGCACCTCCAGGCTGGGTTTCCAGTGGAAGAGGACGAGGAGCAGCCCGGCCGTGAGCACGGAGCCCGCGTGGCACAGGGCCACCCGCCACCGCTTGGTCTGGTAGCCCGTCACCTCCTGCGAGACAGAAAATCCACCTTTATGGGGACGCCTATCCACAAAATAAACCAAAATTATAACTATCAAGCATCTAAATCGATAAAACCCCAAGCCTCCTGGCGTGATTTAACACCACGCAGGTGGCAACTGGGTCATTTTGGGGCCGGAAAACCACTGTTTTTGCAGATAACACGCAATTTTTGTGCCTCCCTCCCTGCGGCGAAGCCCTCGGACCTACCATGCGGGATTTCTCAGCGTCCGGCTGCAGCGTCCCGTAGCCCGGCCGCCGCCTCCCCAGCAGCCTGCTGCTGTCTGCAAAGTGAGAAAACGGGGGGAAAAAACCAGGGGAGCCGATTCGAAAGGGTTATTTAGGAGATGCTGCAGCGACGGGCTCCCAGCTGCGGCGGTGACATCCCTGGGTGTCCCCTCTGTCACCCAGCCCGGCTGGTGCTGTGCATGGGGACGCTGCGGGCACGGGGACACCCAGCGCTGCCCGGTCACCCTCCCACAGCACGTGACGGTCACACCAAGGGTGCCAAAGCAGCTTGGGGAGAAAAGCTGGCAGCGAACGCAGCGGTTTGGCAGCCGGGGAAGGGAGCGGGGCTGGGGCAGCGCCAGGGCGAGCACAAGGAGAGCTCTCCCGGCCGCTTTGCACGCTTGTTTGCTCCTCGTGTTTCCCTCTGCGCAGAGGACACGGCCACAAAATTTGCTTTCGACTGGTTTTAATGATGCCCAGCACGGCTCAGCGCCTCCGATTCCTGCTGGGCGCTGCTGCGCTTAAACGGGCAACCTGGAAAATGGGGATCGCCGGGGGTGGTTTAAATTGGATCTGGGGAACAATTTCTTCCCCAAAGGGCTGTGGGGCATTGGAACAGGCTGCCCAGGGCAGTGCTGGAGTCACCATCCCTGGAGGGTTGGACAGACGGAGATGAGGTTCTCAGGACATGGGGCAGTGCCAGGGGTGGGGAATGGTTGGACTCCATCATCTTGAGGGGCTTTTCCAACCCAAACGATTCTATGATCCCATCCCACGAAGTTAAACACACTTACACCCTCAATCTGCTCTGAATTACAGCCCAGGGAGTCCCTGCTCGAGCAGCCCAAAGCAGCAGCGGGGAGACAACACGTGGCACAAACGCAAACCAGGAGGCAATTCCCACCCTTGAAACGTGAGATGATTTCCCGGTTCAGGTTTCCAGGGCGCTCAGACAATTTACGGGTTGGGCAAAGGCCCGTCCTCTGCTGGAAAAGTCCCCCCACAAGCTCGTGACAACAGCAATTAATTAAAACCATCACCATTTTGATGATCCCCAGGGCTGGGTCTCAATCTCCCCCCCAAAAAACAGCCGGTGCTGCTCCAAGGCCTAAGTTTTTTGAATTGGAGGCGGGGGGGATGAACTCAAGGGATGGTTTATTCAAACAAAAGCCCCCCAAAGGAGGCAAAAGAAACAGCTGCAAGGTGGGGAGACATCGATCTCCCCGCTGCTGGTGTAAAACCCCGTGAAAAACCTCGATTTTGGGTAAAACGAGGCCGGGAGCGGCGGAGGAGGCAGAACAAAGGGGAGGGCGAGGGGGTGCCGGGCACTAAGGCTTCTCCCCAGCGCCCAGGGTTTGCAGGAAGGGGGAAAAATTACTGAAACACCCCCCAAAACCAACCCCAATTTGCTTCCCGCGCCTTGCTAAGCCAGGCTGGGTGGCAAGAAGCACAGCCCACCTCACCACCCAAACTCCGCTCTTTGCAACAACTCAACTATTACAATTTTCTTGACCTTCTCCTATAAGCAGCAAATATTTTTGAGCAGTGCGCGGGCGCAAGCGGCTCCGTCCCCGCAGCTGCAGCTCTCGCACAACCGTGTCCCTATCCCCAAAGGGGGGTTTCTGACCCCCCGTTCCCATCCCGGTTGCTCCCCAAAATCCAGCAAGCGAGGAGGAGCTCCGGCCTCGACTCACCGCGCTTTACCCCGCCGGCTGGGCGAGCGGAGCCGTCCCGCTCGGGATGGAGGAGGTCAAACCATCATCGCCCACGTCCGGGAAGCATCCGGCACGGGCCGGGAGGGAGGGCAGAGCCCCACGGAGCTGCGATACCGGTTTTGAATCGCGACGCAAAGGCCGCACCTCGTTGGCAAACACGGCGTGAGGATAAAAGGCTGTCCCTGCTCCGGCTCCCAAAGCCAAAGGGGTTTTGCCCCAGATTTGTTTCGGAGAGCTCTGGGAAGAGATTTGCTTCTCTTGCTGCTGCTAAATGGGGGGATAACAGCCCAGAGCTGGTGTAAATTTGAGGAGGGGTCAGTGATGCCCCAGCCCAGCTTGCAAAGGGAAGAGGGGACACTGCTGACGCTGGGTTTGCACGGCCAAAGCGCTGCTGGAAGCACCGGCTCCTCGCAGCTGCCGGGCTCCCGGGAGAGTTAAAATCATAGAACAGAACCATCAAATTATTTTGGTTGGAAAAAAACTTTAAGACCATTGAGTCCAACCGTTCCCCAGCCCTGGCACTGCCCCATGTCCTGAGAACCTCATCTCTGTCTGTCCAACCCCTCCAGGGATGGTGACTCCAGCACTGCCCTGGGCAGCCTGTTCCAATGCCCCACAGCCCTTTGGGGAAGAAATTGTTCCTAAATCCAACCTCAACCTCCCCTGGCGCAACTTGAGGCCGTTTCCTCTGCTCCTGCCACACGTGCGGGTTGGATATTGCCCATAAGAAGATCCCCAGGGAGGTCACTGCTCCAACCAGCAGGGCTGGTGCTGCCTGGTTGATGGGATGGGGTTGACAAGGTCAATCCAGGCCCTTGGGGACGGGGACACAAAAAATCAGGATGTGGCAAAAGGAAGGGAGGATGGATGAGGGAAGGAAAACGGCGTTCGGTCACGTAGAGCAAGATTTAACCCCTTGCAGAGCTTGGGATGGGAGATGTCAGAGCCCTCAGACCCAGTGAGGGGTTGGGATGAGACAGCATCAATTCTCCTGCCCTTTCCACCGAGCCAACGCAAACTCATCCACACCAGAAACGCGTTGTCTTGCTTGCCACAGGACGGAGCAAACGTGTTTTACCAGCTCCGCTCCTGCCCTATCCGGAAAAACACCCCGAGGTTGGAAGAAACAAAAGGATGAGATGAGCTTGAGACACGGTGGGGACACAGCCCACGGGGACTGAGGCTCTGCCGCTGCTGGAAACCCCGGGGAATCGCTCTCGTACGCCAAACCCTTGAGACGGGCGAGAAAACAAAGTGAGAAGACCAAATCCCTGCGGGCAAAGCGCCCTCCCAGTAGCCCCATCCACCTCTAACTGGTTTCGGTTCAAGTCTGCAGGGTTTGTGTGTGAGGAGGAAGCTGGCGGCACAACCGGCGTCCGCTTCGCCACGTGCTGACGGCAGCGGCGGCCGAATCGTCCGGCACGGCGGGTTTGTGCCCAGCCCTGGGCCAGCATCGCCCTGACCTCTCATGCACTCGGGTTTTGCAAGGGCCTCGGCGTGCGCTAAAACCACCCGCTGAGCCTGAGAGCGCGCCCGGCGGCTTCGGGAGCGCCCGCGCTCGGGCAAAACGACCCCGTTTATACCCAAAATCCGTATTTTTTCTACCAATTCTTGTTAAATAAAGAGCTCCTAAACTATTTAAGGAGAGAGGAGCCTCGCTCCTCACAGCCCATCATCCCCGTTTTGCTGCGTTAGGCCAGGATTAAAGCACCTCCTGCTTCTCGAGACAGCATCCCAGCGTTAAACCTGGCTACCCTTCAGCAAAAAAGGGGGGAGGTTTAACCCCCAGCGCTGCTGTGCTGCAGGTTGGGAGCACAAAACGGGCAGCGGGGACCCGAGGGGGGTCAGCAGGGTGGTGGGGACCACGGTGGCAGCACAGGGAGCGGCCCCCGCACCATGGCCCTCTGCCCTTTCCTTCCTCCCGCGCCCATCGGGGCAAATTTGAAAGGAAACGGGCAAAAGCCACGCAGGCCGCGCTGCTTCCGTGTGCCCTAGAACCAAAAATGCCACCAAGACAAGGGCCGTGGGGCACCTCGGGTGAGCTTTTTGGCACCATATCGCATTTTTCTGAACCTCCGGGTGCTTTTTCCCCCATCACCCTCGACCCCGCAAAGGGTTTTTCGGCGACAGCGGGGAGGGGGCAGCACCCGCTTGGCACCATCGACGGCTCCTGATTTTGGAAACCTCGCTGCAGGGGGGAAGCGAAGCAAAATGAAGCGAAAGAAAATAAAGCAGAATGAAATAAAGCAAAGCAAAAACCAAGCGAGGCAAAAAGGGGCGAATTATAATGAGGTGAAGGAAAAAGAAGCGAATTAAAATGAAGCAAAGCGAAAAGAAGCGAATTAAAATGAAGCAAAGCGAAAAGAAGCGAATTAAAATGAAGCAAAGGAAAAAGAAGCGAATTAAAATGAAGCAAAGGAAAAAGAAGCGAATTAAAATGAAGCAAAGGAAAAAGAAGCGAATTAAAATGAAGCAAAGGAAAAAGAAGCGAATTAAAATGAAGCAAAGGAAAAAGAAGCGAATTAAAATGAAGCAAAGGAAAAAGAAGCGAATTAAAATGAAGCAAAGGAAAAAGAAGCGAATTAAAATGAAGCAAAGGAAAAAGAAGCGAATTAAAATGAAGCAAAGGAAAAAGAAGCGAATTAAAATGAAGCAAAGGAAAAAGAAGCGAATTAAAATGAAGCAAAGGAAAAAGAAGCTAATTAAAATGAGGCAAAGCGAAAAGAAGCAAAATAAAGCAAAAAGAGGCCAAATAAAGCAAAATAAAATAAAGCAAAGCAAGATAAAATAAAGCAAAGCAAAATAAAATAAAGCAAAATAAAATAAAGCAAAATAAAATAAAGCAAAGCAAGATAAAATAAAGCAAAGCAAAATAAAATAAAGCAAAGCAAAATGAGGCAAAATGTAACAAAGCAAAATAAAAGCAAAAATAAACCAAAGCAAACCGAAGCAAAATCAAACAGAATAAAGCAAAATAAAAGAAAGCAAAAATAACGTGAAGCTGCCCCCCCCCCCCGCTTCCAGCACAACCCATTGCACAAGCAGGTGCCGAGCGGGGGGTGAGCGCAACCCCCGGGCGGGGGGGAACCCCGCAAAATGCACCTGCGGGGCCACGCACGACGCGACCCCCGTGGGCCGCGCACGGAGCTGCAAAGCAGGGGGGGAACCTTGCATACCGCGAACCGCCCCCCCCCACCCCCATATGTATGTGCGTGTGTGTGCGTGCGTGTCCCACCCCCCCGTGGGTCCCGCTGACCTGAGCTCATGTTGGGGACACGCGTGGGCCGGGGCCCGCGCGCTCCCGCAGCTCCGCGGCGCGCGGCGGAAGGGCGGAGCGCGGGGGCTGCTGGGACTTGGAGTCCTGCGCACGCCCCCCCCCCCTAAAAATAATAATTAAGAAAATTAGCAAAAAACTTCATGGGTGCTGCTCCCAACTCCCGGGGCTTTACAACCCCCTTCCCGTGAAAGGGAAATGCACCCGGGTCCTGCCCCAAAAAAGGGGTTTGTACCCCCATATATTGCAAGGAAACGCACCGGGCTCTGCCCCAAAAAGGGCATTGCACCCCATTTTCTTGCAAGGAAATGCATAGGGCTCTGCTCCAAAAAAGAGGCTTTGACCCCATTTTCTTGCAAGGAAATTAACTGGGCTCTGCCCCCAAAAAAGGCTTCGTACCCCCACATCTTGCAAGGAAATGCACCCGGGTCCTGCCCCAAAAAAGGGGTTTGCACCCCCGTATCTTGCAAGGAAATTCACTGGGCTCTGCCCCAAAAAGGGTTTTGCACCCCTAAAAATTGCAAGGAAATGCACAGGGCTCTGCTCCAAAAATGAGGTTCTGACCCAATTTTCTTGCAAGGAAATGAACTGGGCTCTGCCCCCAAAAAAGGCTTCGTACCCCCACATCTTGCAAGGAAATGCACCCGGGTCCTGCCCCAAAAAAGGGGTTTGCACCCCCGTATCTTGCAAGGAAATGCACAGGGCTCTGCCCCCCCCCCCCCCCAAAAAAAAAAAAGCTTTGCACCCCATTTCCTTGCAAGGAAATGCAATAAGCTCTGCTCAAAAAAAGAGGCTTTGCACCCCATTTTCTTGCAAGGAAATAACTTGGCCTCTGCCCCCAAAAAGGGGTTTTGCAGCCCCACACCTTGCAAGGAAACGCACCAGGCTCTGCTCCCAAAAAAAGGCTTTGCACCCCTAAAAATTGCAAGGAAATGCACTGGGCTCTACCCCAAAAAGGGCTTTGTGCCCCCAGATCTTGCAAGAAAACACAAGGAGCTCTGCCCTCCCCCAAAAAAGCTTTGCAGCCCCATATCTTGCAAGGGAATGCAACAAGCTCTGCTCCAAAAAAGAGGTTTTGCACCCCATTTTCTTGCAAGGAAATAAACGGGGCTCTACCCCCAAAAAGGGCTTTGTACCCCCACATCTTGCAAGGAAATGCAGCAGGCTCTGCCTTCAAAAAAAAAAAGGGCTTTGCAACCCATTTTATTGCAAGGAAATGCAATGAGCTCTGCCCCCCAAAAAGGTTTGCACCCCCATATCTTGCAAGGAAATACACTGGGCTCTGCCCCCAAAAAGGGGGTTTGCACCCCCACATTTTGCAAAGAAATGGAGGGGGCTGTGCCCTAAAAATGGCTTTGCACCCTGTATCTTGCAAGGAAATGCACCAGGCTCCGCCTCAAAAAATAAGGCTTTGCACCCCCATATCTTGTAAGGAAATACATGGGGCTCTGCCCCCAAAAAGGGGGTTTGCACCCCCTTTTCTTGGAAGGAAATGCACTGAGCTCTGCCCCAAAAAGCAGGGGGGTTATTGAAGCCAATAACCCTGTGTAGCCCCATTAGCATCCTAGAGCAGATCCCTCCAGCCCAAACTTGGCTTTTTGGGGCTCTGAATTGCCAAAAATATGTCACCAAAATTAGCCAGCACCTGTAAGAAGAGCCGCTCCTGCCCCCCAACACTCAGCTGCCCCCAAAACCCAACCCTTGCACAAGGGACTTTTAGTTTTTTACACAGAAAGGGAGATAAAAACCAATTCTTTTCATTAGAAGGAAGAGTCTTTGCTTCTCCCGAAGCCAAAAATGAAGCAGTTTTTGTTATTCAGGACAGAAAAACCTCAACCATTGAAAACCATTTTGGTTCCTCCGCGCCGCGTTCCCATCCGATCCTCTTCTTGGCAATCGTGCCTGGCTTTTAAATAAAGAAACTAGGCGAAAAAACCAGTTTGTGTTCAAATAAAACATGTCATAGAGCTCTTTTTATTCAAGCTGCTGATGGTCAGCGCTTAGATTGAAGTGGGGAGACGCTATTTCAAAGCAGAGGGTATTGAAATCTCAGTATTTTGAGAGTGACAACGTGTCACCGCTGTTGGAGACACAGAAAACAGGGACAATTTGGTGACGTGAAAGAGCAGCCCAGCACCCATGGATTTTAAATATAAAAAATTCTCTGACCTACAGAAGTCGGTGTCACATCAGCTCTTGGGAATGAAGACAATAGCTCCAGGAATAAAAAAATAAAATAGATTTCTGCAAATGAAAATTAAGACAGCGATATCAGTTTGGCTTCTCCAGACACCCACAAAGCTCCCTGACCATAGGATACATAAATGTATGGAAAAAAACCCAACCAACTAACAAACCAGCATCGATGCCACCTCAATTTTCATTTGCTGACCAGTAGCAGAAGCTTGGTTACCACATTGTGTGTCAGAAGCAGCATCGTGACATTTCTAGAAGTTCTTATTACCTTTAGACAAAAAAAAAACCACCCAAAAAGCATTAAAAATCTATTAAACAGCAAAACAGAAAGTGCTTCTTTCCTCTCCACCTCCCTATGTTGCTGCAAGCAACAATTTACCACGAACATCGCAAGTTTAAAAAACCTGGAGCTAAAAATCTCTTGTACCAAAGCAAAGATTCAACCCTGTTCTAAGAAACCTGCTTTAGGACTCGGAATAAAGATCCAGGCCCTCACTTTGCTCCTCATCGAGGAGCCCAGAGGATTTCAAAGCAGGGTGAAATTCCCCCAAAATTCCCATTTCCCAGCCAATTCCATTGTTTTCTCGCTAATCGCCAGAGGGTTTATTACTTGCAGGTCTCTTCCCACATGTGCATTTGATTTAAAGACACGGCATCAAAGTCATTACAGAAATTCTCTTGTTTTTCGTCTCTGAGGACACTTTTAAATCCTCATCCCACAGCAGAGCCACAGAGGCGATGCTCAAAAATGCAAAAACCAGCGAGGTTTGGGATTCTACAATTGAATCAAAGGCATCAGTTCAACACTTAATAAAATAACAACCCTTCTTCGTTCTTTACAGTTATTTATTGTACATGCAAACCTATGGGAACAACACCAAACGCCCTGCTGGAACCTTCTCTTGATAAATCACGTATAAATTACTTTTGGTAAAGCATGTTTGCGTGTTAATTCTTCCAGTTGAACAGCGTTACGCAGCGGTCGCCTTCTGTTTGTATGTCGCCATCATCTTCTTGATCTCAGCAATTGCTTTGCCAGGGTTCAAACCCTAAAAAAACAAAAAGTTTCAGTTAATTCCTTTGGAAATGAGCATTTTGGAGCATCCTCCCCGCTCTTTGCCTCGATTTAAGTCACTGTAAACTCACAAATATGCTGCTATTTGTAAAAAAAGAGCTGGCAGAGTGCTCAGCACCCCGTGCTCAGCTCCTCTACCCAGAGGCTGGACCAGCAGCACTTTCCCAGTGCTTGAAGAAGAAAGAAAAACCCACTAATTTGACTTTGGAGGAGCGGTTTTAATCAGCAACACAAGGATCAAAGAGAAGAACGAGTGACGGAGCGATAGGAACTTTTAATAAAGCTCAAGCAGGGCAGAATTCAAGACTTTTACAGGTATTACAAGATGATTTCTGGAGGCAGGAAACTGCCTTGTAAGAGATGCTACAAGAGATGTGGGGTTTTGCCTTATTTGCAATAAAAAAAAGCTGTATTGGAGGACACTAGGGAAGGGAGCAAGAACATTAACTCCTAAGATTAAAATGCTCCTCACACAAGCTTTCCAAAGAAAGGGTTTTTTTTCTACAATATAGACAGGTAATGTTGCAAAAGCCCTTAATCCTGCGGCACCGCTACCAACCCAAACGTGTTTAATCTCAAAATGAGAGGGGGGAAATCATGACCGCGATTCCAGCCACAGGATGGAGAAAGAACAGGAATTACCTGGGCACAGACTCTGAGGGCTGATCGAGACAACAGCCGGGATTAGAGCACGTGAGTGGAAACGTGTTATTGACCAGAAATTTGTCTCTGAGTTGAGACGAAGCATCAATGTGCTATTTATCTCCCTGCGCTACGTACAGCCAGATCTACAAGCTGAACCTTCACCTTTAGCTGAACTACGGGCGACACCAGATCATGAGCTGGCTGCCCATACAAAGGGGGAATTATCTGTAGCCAGTGAATCACTTTAGAAAAATAACACACACACACACAAAAATCAGCGTGCAGAGGTCCTGACCAACGCCTGGCGACTCAGATCTCCAGCATCTCATCGTCCCCGCACCTCAAGCATTTGCCTCCGTGTTATTTCGCAGCTCAAGAATAATCGCTCCACCGCCAGGCGCAAGTAAAGGCTGGCAAGAAAACAGCTCAGCTGGCAGGGAAGCAAAACTTGATAATCTGCCCAACAACAGGCACGAGGTCACGGCAAGATGAGGAAAAGACATGCTCTAATTTGGGAGAACTTGCTCAGTTCTTGAAAGAAATAGAGAGACCAGCTGGGAAATGCCCTGACAGCAGGATGTCAGCATAAAACACGTCCCCCAAAGGCATTAAAACTTGCTGGAGTCTTCTCCACGATACAAATTGCACAAGACAGCAGGGACAGCTGCTACCCTTGGAGTTTAAGGTTGTGCTGTGCGGGGGTTAAGCGTGTTAATCACGCCGCTGATTGGATTGCAGGACAAAATTCCCCGATCAGTGCCCTATGGTCACGCTCTAAATCTTGGCAACAGGTTCTCGAAGTCACAGCCTTGCTCACGAGGAAGAAATGTTCCTGTGACGCGAAATAAAAACGTTGCCACGTCCTCTGGTACAGTCACTACCATGAGCACAACTGTTAGCGACTCGCTGGGGGTCAAAAGGTTGAATGAGCCAAGGCAAGCGGCGGTAAAACAAACACCAAAGCGGGTGTTTTCCTACCGCTTTCAAACACGGTGCTTGGAAACAGGCTGGTAACTCACGTGGGACACACACGTACCTTCGGGCAAGTCCGCGTGCAATTCATGATTGTGTGACAACGATAGAGAGAAAACGGGTCTTGCAGCTGCGCCAGGCGCTCCTCTGTGTAGTCGTCTCGGGAGTCGATCATCCAGCGATAGGCCTGAAAATCAAGGGCAGGTGACACCCCAAAATGCTTCGTCAAGGTGGTGTCATCATGGCAGGTTTCAAAAGCAACACCTAACTCAAGAATTTTGGGTCTTATGTTGTTCTATCCCACTTGCGCTGGCAAATATTTGTACTGATTTCACCGGGGAGTCCCCGAGGTGACGCAGGGGATTTGGCCTTACCTGCATCAGCACGGCAGGACCCAGGTACTTGTCCCCGTTCCACCAGTAACTGGGGCAACTGGTGCTGCAGCAGGCGCACAGGATGCACTCGTAGAGTCCGTCCTGGTGGGAGAGCACAGTCAAGACACTCCAGAAACTCATGACAAAGCCTGTTTTTTAAAGAGGGGATTTACAAGAGCATGTGCTTCCCTCACCGCCTTCCCCTCTAGCGACTCTAAAAACCTTACGCTGAAGCAGTTCCTCAGAAACAAGCTGCATGAAATCCTCCCTGCTCAACCTGTGTAATGAAGGAGGGGGAAAAAAGCATAAAATGGGGAAAAAAAAAAAAGAAGTGAAAATTGCTTGATCTTCCTCCATTCCTTCTTTTCAGCCTCTCCCAGCAAGCAGCTGAGGAAAAGCACAGACATGCGACCAATTAACAGCTCAAAATTGTGTTAAAGAAGAGCAAAATTTGCCGAACAACTTAACAAAGAGCTCATAGTTATTTTGTATTTTCAGGGGATCTCCAGGCACTTACAGAACAGGAACGACATGAGTCTTTAGCCATTTTTATGGAAATTAAGGCCTTTTTATTTTGGGTGCTGAAGAACTTTAAACCTACATGGAAATGACACTGGGCAGACAACTGTTAAATTCCCCCAGGTCTCCCAGTACAATCAAATCCCCCTCAGGCTAAGGGAAGGAGTCCAGTCTGGTTTAAACTACATCTCTGAAAGTTGCTTTTTGCACAGGTAACTCATTAAATTTAGTTTAGAAAGATACACGATGCCAAAAAACTTCTAGGAGCTTGTAGGAAGTCTACTGCATTGGAGGGACTGCTCCAATCCACTTTTGGAAAGACTTGCCAAAGCTATTTAAGTCAGAGTTACTTCCTTGCTTTAAATTTTTAATCATAACATTTCAAATAATTGATGATTTTCAGAAAAAAGTGGGGAGTTTTTCAGCTGACACCGCACCCAAGTTTCTCCTGCATACAGACCATTCTCAAAGCAAGAGAAACTTCAGAAACGAGATAAAAAGCAAATTTACTAGTGGTGAGAAAGATTCAGGCAGCTCTTGCAGCCGCGTTTAGCTTTGCTTATTCCAACCTAAATGAGAAAGCAATTTTGAGGATGCTGCTTTATGAAAACCATGTGTAGGGAGAGTCCCTTTAGTTCTTACGTATAGATTGGATAACGTCATGAAGTGGTGCAGAAGAACTAACCTTTGCCCTTGGATTCAGATTCTTCCAGACTCTAAAAATCCTGCAGTTAAGATACTGGAAGCACCAGTTGTGCCGTGCGAACACATAAGGGAAAACTTCCCCCAAGATCGCTGCAGAGAATCAGGCTGCAGCTCACGGTTTTTCATTAAATCCCCTTTAACCAGCCTTCCTCTTCGCTGTTAATATTCACCTCTCTCTCGCCACTTGCCAAAATCCCACTATGCGCCTGCACAACCATGAAGCAAATGATCCACCAAGACAAGTCAGAGGCAAAAGAGAAATGGCTGATTTAATGGCACTTACTGCGTCAGCCGAGGAAATCCAGACAAGAACTTACTGCGCTATGAAGTTTTTGAAAAATTATCTCCCAGCTCTTCAAATGGTTCCTCAGACACCCTTCAGCTTTATGTAGAAACTTTGGACCAGAAAAGCCCCTCAGAATAAGGCAGCGCTCACAACAGATGTCCTAAAACTTGCCCTAATGCAGGGTTTAGCTTTTATGAGTAGTTTTGAAGGCTAAAATGCAGCAAGAGGACAGCGTTGCTTGGCACGCTGCAGCTAGATGAGACAGACAGCGCTGCGCCCGACATCCTACGTGCCCGGCATAAACTGCAGCGCTTTATCTCCCCGGGGTTACTACAAACCTGGAGCCTTCGCAACGTTTGTACAAAGACACGTGGTTTCGCAGCGCAGACAGTGGAAAATCAGAGTCCCCATCACAACCATGACTGTGATTCGTTAGCAAACATTTCCCCTAGCAATGCAGGCATGCTGTGACGCTGCATTTCAGGCAGCAGACGCCACCCACGCCGGGTTTTGCACCAGACGGCTTTGTCATCAAAGCAACTCAAAGCTACCGCACGCTAGCGTTTAACCCCGGTCTTATCTGGAAGGGATTTAAAGAGAAGAAGCAGTAACCAGTTTCTGACGGTCTTCGATGGACTGCAGGTACTGCTCCTTGCCCTGTTTTGACTCATCCTTCTTCTTCAGGTAAGGCTCGATGGATTTGTATTGTGCGTAGAAGTTACTCAAGTCCTAGGAGTCGAAAGGCAAAGAGGTCACGTTTAGTAACCCGAACTGATGTGCGAGATTGAATAGGTGGCATTTTGTACTTTAACCTGTCACGTTCCTCCAAACAAGGACAGATTTAGTGAAGCTCAGACCCACCCACACCAGAAAACGCCAGCATGAATTAAACGTGAATTGGGAGACGTGATTTTGTTGGTACCTCCCAACGTTACCCCCTCCAACCCCACCTGAACCCTCCGCTGCCCAGAACAGCGTCAGCCCTGGTCACAGGCTGACGGATACTCACGGGAACAAGGTCCTTCACCACGTACATGTGCGGGAGAGGGTAGATTTTAGTGATTTTGTTGAGATCGGGGTCAATTCTTTTGATACAGGCCAGCGTGTTGCCACCTGCGATGTTCATAGCACAAGAGCCGCAGATGCCTGAGTGGGAGAAGAAGAATAAAACATTCAATATTTACCTTTTATCTTACTTGAGGAAGATCCTCTTGGCCCCAAACATGCCCCCGAGTTGTCTTCAAGAAACTCTGTACGTGACAAGAAAAATGCCCCAAGTTGTCACTGGGCCAAACACGTCGTAATTTAAATAAAGAACAAACGCAAGAGTCACTTTCATTAAAGCTTAAACACATTCTCGGACTTGAACTTCCTTCCACAGCAGAAAACAAGCGGCTTGGCCGCTTCATCACTTTCGCATCATTCATTAGTTTTATATTAGTGGGGGAAACGCTCAGCTTTGCCCACAGGTTTGAAGCACAAGTTTGTATTGACGCAAAACAGCTACCGCTGAGATTTTAAAATGGGAAGCAGGCGCAGACCTCATCAGTCCCACAGTTACAGTCAGAGCTTCCCTGAAGGTCAGGAACATAAAACAAAGTCCCTGAGATAGAAGTTTCTTGCTGGGCTTTCTGCAGCAGGGTAGAGCGGTGCCATAAACTGCGTTAATTACATCCCAAAGGTGAGAGGATAGACAGTAAACCAGAACAAACAGCATAAAAATAGCTTAACAAATGGATTAAATGACACCGCTAATGATCTCCCAGTAACAGAAGGATCAGATGTAGCGCAGGAAAGGCCAAGGTTTACAGGAGAAACCACCACAGAGCTGTCACAGATACGGCTCTGGAGCTCGGGTATCCAATTCAGAGCGACACCAAAAACATCCCATTAGAAAGAAGACAAATGTTGAAAGGGCAAAACTCTCATTTGGGAGGATTTGACACATATCAGTTGATATGAGAGAGAGAAATGCCACTGCTTCTCACAGGGACGAGCTGCTCGGCCATCCCATCGCTGCCAGATAAAAGCTGGCGCTCCAACAAGGTTGTTCCTCCCACTCCAGAAACGGTTACCAGTATTTTCCAGTCAACTGGAGAGGGAACTGGGACTGCAGACACAGGCCCACGAGTGTGCAACAGGAATGTGCAATCATTTTTTTTTTATTGCATGGTAGAAAAAGGGACAAGATTGAACCAGCCCAGCTCATAACAAATCCATCTCCAGGTTCTCAAAGAAAATAATTCAGGGCAATTAATTCCAGCTGCTCAGGAGCAGAGCTGGCTGTCTAAATATCAAACACTGTATGAAATTCCTCTGCCTGCTATGCAGATTCTGCAGGAAACGGCTGCGTTGAAGAGGCTTTTCATGTAGGTCCAAGTCCAAACATCTTTAGGCACCAGCTGCGCCTGAATTTCTCATACTTGCAAACTCACCTCATTAAATACAAAGTCGTTTCATTAGGCGTCCTCCCGTCCTGCATTTCCACAACTATCATTTAAGCTCAGCATCCCGACATTATCCAGGAATTAGGATTTTTTTTTTTTTTAAATAAAAAGGAAAGCCTCTAATGCAGTCAGAAATGCTGATTTGTAACCAGATGAGAAGCTGACTGTAGCTCTGCAGCGTAAAACCACCAGATGGCCTTTTGCTCAATCATTAAGCTTAGTCAAAGGCCCAAAAAAAAAAAATTCCTGAAGCTATTCCTGGAAGTCCCAAGTCCTTTTCCAGCTACACCCTTTCCAATTTCCACAGCAGCACTAGATAAAGCAGCTCCTACAATTTACTTCCTCACGTCTGCCCCCTCAATTTTGCTGCTGTCACCTGTCTCGCTGGATTTCCCTCCACCGTCCGTCACTGGAGGGCAGCAAGATGAACAAGATTAGGCCAGAAACAGGAATTACCGTGAGCTTTATTGCTCACAGCTCAGCGTTCCGTGATTCCGCCTCAGGAATATGACCTTTATCTTTACCACCTGATTCATTATTTCATACGCTGGAGGAGGAGAGGGTTGTTTTCAAGTGGTTACACGTACGCCATCAGCAACAGAGTCTTCGAGGACAATCTTCAGTTTAGGACAGTGGAAAAAAATCCTTCTTACCTTCCCGACACGACCTGCGGAAGGTCAGAGTGGAGTCCACCTCATTTTTTATCTTGATCAGAGCATCGAGCACCATAGGTCCACATCTGTAACAGGAAAAAAAGAAGTCGGTGAACCCAAATAATTCACCCGCCAGCCTCAGTGCTTGACCTCTGGCACCCCAACTGAGCAGCACCTAAAAGGATTTTGAGCAACTGCAATTAAAAACAGACTTTTTTCGCCAGTTCCAGGCAACAAGACAGAGAAATCTTGATCAGCAGCACAACTCATTCGCCTCAGGACACGCAGGAGAGAAGCCCTTCCACTTCTTGACGCCCAGATCTGGCTCAGCTGGAGAGAGTTCAAACAACACAACTGAAAACTGAGCCCCTTCCTACCAGTTCTCTCCTTCTGAATCAGGTTTTGACAAGCCTGTCTATCTTTAGTCGCAAGAGGCAGCGCTGCACACAAAAACAAACAATCTCAGACAATTTATGTAATTTTATATACAGCAGATGAGGCAACACCCAGAGACTATTAACTGGGGCAAGTCAGACAAAAATTTGAGTTCTCTGTCATGCGCTCGTTGAGCAGAGCTGCGTGGTTTTGTAGCTGAAGCTTTTGGAAAGGGCTTGAGGTGAATTCCTCTGGCAAGAGCACGGGGAAATCAAGGTGCGTGTGTCCACACGAAGGTTTCTGCGCCACAAGGAAGTCTGCACCCGTTTGCAGAATTGTGGAGAAGAGCTTTCTTGGTGATAGTTACCCCAAAGTGTGCAGATGGCTACTGCAGGTTTAACAAGATGTGGAAATTAAAAGTAATTAAGTGTTAAGAAAACTAAGAGAAAAGTTGGTAAAGCTTCCACCTTGTCTGCCAGGTCTGGGACTGTGTGCTATAGGTAAAAAAGTTTCCTTTTGGAACATGCCCCAAGATTTACTGTATAAATAAAGCTTATTAAAGCCACAAACACAATTAAATTTTCAACAGAACTCAGGGACGTGGGTAAAATCTCAGAGAAGTCACAAAATGAAGTGACAGCGATTGGGACAGTGGCATTCGGGGAACAGTTTTATTTGCCACACTTAACACTGACAGCTGAGGGAGGGAAAAATCATCCCACGTGATCGTAGTCAAGATTTGTCAAGAAATAACACTGATCTCACCCATGCTGAGGACAAGCAGCTCTAAGACAGTTGAGGCACCGCCTCCCCAGCCACTCTAACGAGGTTTTAACAATTCCTGAAGCTTAACGACGCTGCTGCCACCTTTAGCTGTCACTCAAGTGCTTCTCAAACATCTTCCATTATCCCTTTGCAGATAACCTGTGCACACACAACCCTGGAGCGCCTGCCCGGCAGCAAAACCTCTCCCCGCCGGGCCACACTCACTTATTCAGATCCACTTCGTAGGTCTGCATGCGGGGCTTGTCCCCAGGCTTGTCGGGATCCCATCGGTAGATGGCAAACTTCTTGATCCGAGGCGCGGCTGCGGCTGCTGTCTGCACTCCCCGGCACATCTGAAGTCAAACAACAGCATAAAAACCAGCCCTGAGGTCCCTTGGGGTGGATTTAATTGAGCAACAAAACGACATAAGGACGTGTGGTTTGGGGTGAGAGCTGCAGGACCCATTGCTGCTTCATGTTTAGGCACTCATACGGTTTTTGGCAAATTCTCCCAAGGCAGCTGGGCCCAGGCAAGCAGCTCTGTCCTGGGGCTCCTTCCTCCTCCGTGAGGAAGAGGAGATAATGCGAAAACTAACGGGCAGCCCCAGGTGCTCCTGCGGACACTCCTTTCATTCCTCTGCAGCCCTGAACACTCTCTCTGCCCCACAACTACCTCTGAAGCTCCCTGCCCCGTCTCTACCCCACTCCAGGGCAACAACCTCCCCCTCCCAGTGTCCCCCCAGGAGCTTCTTCACTCTCCAGGCCACCCACTCCTACTCTCCTCTCCCTAAATTTCCCCATATCCTTAATCTTCCTGGTCCCACATTTTTTCAAACTTTTTTCTAGAACACCTGCATCCCCTACAATCCCTTGTCAAACGTTACCTCCCTTAAACCCTTTCCAGACCCCTTCCCGCTCATTTTTGCCCCCCACATCCTCTCCAATATGCCTCTCACGCATCCTCTTACCCCCTCACGTCCAACCCCCTTTCTCCTAACTGCTCTGAACTCTCTTCCCATCCTGTACCCCCTCCAGCCCCCCGGCTCCCTTTCAGACCCCTTTGCCCCTCTCCTTCCTCTCAGCTCCCTCCCAATGCTCCCTGCACCCCCTCCTGCACCCCAGCTCACCTCTACACCCCCTCCTGCCCTCCCAACTCTTCTTACACCCCTTCCAGCCCCCCAGCTCCCTTCCAGACCCCTCCCAGGCTCCTTTTGCCCCCCAGGTCCCCCCAAACCTTCCCTCACCGCCTCCAGCCCCCCAGCTCCCTTCCAGCCCCCTCTGCCCCTCTCCTTCCCCTCAGCTCCCTCCCAACCCTTCCTTCACCCCTTCCAGCCCCCCAACCCATCAGCCCCCCGCCTCCCCAGCCCGGTTGCCCGGGGCAGGGCGGCTCCAGCCCCTCACCGGCCGCGGCCCGGCCCGCAGGAGCCGTGCGGGGACGCGGCACCTCAAGGAGACTGCCACAGCGGCCGCCGCCATCTTGGCCTTGCGCACTTCCCGCTCCCCAGGGCCACCATAGAGCGCGGGTTTCGCCGGGACAAACGGGCGGGGCTTTTCCTGGCGGCCATCTTGGGTGTGGCGCCGTGTTGAGTGTGGCGCCATGTTGAGTGTGGCGCCCTGTGGTACAAGGGGCGATGGCGGGGTCAAGACGCCCGCATCCCAGCTTTTTGAGGAGAGAGTGGGATCAGTGCATCCCCCCACTTTAATTCCCAACCGAATTCTTCCTAGAGAGAAGCCACCCAGACCTTCCCACTTGCCCCAACCCCAGGCAGGGCAAAATGGTGAGTGCTGAGGGGCAAAATGGCGTCCCCTCCCTGAGGGTTTCCCTCCCTTTCTTTCGCCATGATCGCCCCGTATTATTTAATTTTCTTCCTCTTTCCTCACAGCAAATTCATTTATTAACTGAATCGCAAGCAACACACGCCAGAAAAGCCGCCGGGGACCGAGGCGGAGGGGTAACAGGCCCCGCTATGGCATCATGCGCCACCATTGGAAGGCGAAGGGCCGGCGTTGGACGCTGGTGCCGCAGCGAACCTCCCCCAGGCTGCCGTGGTAGGAGGCCACGTCCTCGAGGAAGCGGCAGCGCAGGCCCAGCGGCTCCAGGAGGGAACGGGCCCGTCGCTCCAGGCAGCATTCGCCCCCCATCACGGGGCCGAAGGGCTTGGGGACGCCCAGGTCCTTGGCCAGGACCATCATGGTGACCTGCGGGGTGACACAGAGGGAGAACCCAGCGGCATCGGTACCGGGGAAGGTGAAGAGAAGCCGCTGGACACCCTCATCCATCAGCATTGCCCCAAAATGGGGGCACGGATGCTACTTTTGGCAGACCACCCTCCCACTGACCTCCAAATCCAGCAGCGTTTTCCCCCTTTTAATAATGAAAATGTGCCTCACGCCTTGAAATTTCGCCACTTTGAGTGGTTTTCACCTCAAAACTATATAGTTTAACCCAACCGCAAGCAACATGAAGCTACAAAGCTGTGGTTGACCTGGTTGTATCCTAGTCTATCTGGAGATATTTTCTCTTTTTTGGGCAGCTGTAAAAATTGTGCTTTTTTTGGGGGACAACTCTGAGAACTCATTCTAGCTGAATAAGCTGGTTTTTGGGGAGCATCCAAGGAACGGGAACCCCCCTCACCATGTTGGGGAAGTACGGCACGGCTTTGCCCTGCTTGTCAAGCTTGAAGAGGGCGGGCAGGTCGATGATGTCCTCCTCCGTCAGCCCCAGCTCCTTTTTCAGGATGTCCCTGTTCCAGTCGATGCAGCGCTGGAGATCAGAAAAGCAGGTCAAGATTTGGGAACATGAGTGGGCATGGTCCCCAAAACCATCTCACAAGGAAGAGCCAAAATGCATCACCTCCCTTAAGGGTTTGCACCACCCCAGGTGATTATCAAAAGAAATATATCAGTTATTGCAAGAAATATATCTATTATTGCAAGAAATATATCTGTTATTGCAAGAAATGTATCAGCTATTTCCAGAAATATTGGTTATTACCTGGACATACTGGTTCTGCTGTGCCAGGATGTCGTTGGAAAGGACCTTGTTAATGGTGACGCGTTTTGTGTCTGTCCCTGAGTACCCTGCAAATGCAAAACCCCCTCCAAATGAAGCGGTGCTAGTAGGAGCCTGGCTTAAAATAGGCCACAGAAATGGAAAAAAAAAAAAAAAAAAATACAACAAATCCCAGTTTGCTGAGCTTGGAGTTCAGGCTGCTGGGAATCCCAATTCTTGGCTTATTGGGAAACTAGGTGGAAGACAAACCTCTGCCTGTTGGGAAGAGCGTTGGAGAGGTCTTGTCGTCCACCCTCCTGCCCACAGGGGTCATTAGCTCCTAAATTTCTCCCCTCAGCTCCATAAAACCAGAGGTGCCACCTCCAGCCCTTGTTTTGGGACAGGCAGGTCCTGGGGGTGACGCTGGAGTAACCCAGGAAGGGACAAAACTCTTCCGTTCACCCCGTTGTAGATGGATCATGTTCAAATTAACCCAAACCAGCAAGGGAGGGAAGGGCAAGCGAGACAAAACGCTGCTAATTTGAGTCGTCCTTTGTGCATCCCCTCCGTGTGGAGGTTCTTGATCCCTCCCGTCCCACTCGCTTTCCCAAAATAGGGCTTGAGGAGGCCGGGAACGGTGACCAGACCAGGTGCGAAGGACAAACCGGGTGGGAAAATGTCTCCAACGTCCCCCCCCACCCCGTGGACACCCACACGTCGGTCAGGCGCTGCCGCCCTCGCCGGCATCAAAGCTGGGCCCGAAGCCACCCGCTGTCCCCTTGCCTTTGAACATGGTGGCTTCGCCCTGACCCTCCTTCTGCTTCTCCCGAAAGAGCTTGTAGCAGGCGGCGGGGCTGGCCATCAGCATCCGAAACCGCTGCGGGGACAGAGGAGGGACAGCACTCACCAAAAGTGCCTCATCCGAAGCCTTGGAGGGCTTATTTTTACAAGGAATTAATTTTTTGGGGGGTTGGACTAGATGATCCTTAAGGTCCCTTCGTTCTATGAGTCTACAAACCTGAGCTTGCACTCTTAAAATTAGGCATTTTCGTGGTTATTTATTCATTTTTTTAAATGCAGTGCTGAGAAGGTGTATCTAAATGAGCTATCGGTGATTTGTGCTGTTGGTAAATCCCCACCTAACAACCCCCGAGGGGTTAAACTGCTGCCTGGGCTTGGCTGCAGCTGGGTCTAATCCTGCCCAGCCCAGGTGGGGTATATAAACCCCCTGGAGGGTTTTGCTGGAGGTTTGGATGAACTAAGATGGTGTGTGAGGACTCTGGCTGTTGTTGAGGTTGGTCTTCTTTATTTCTGAGCTGATATTGCAATGAGGGGAGAGGAAGGAATAAGTAAATAATCATTTTTTTTTGTTTTTCCCAGGAGAGGTTAAAAAACAGTATTAAGTTAACCTTATGGAAATTGAGAATTGGGGATTTGAAGGGGTTTCCCACCAGCAGAAATGGGCTTGTTGCTGCAGTATTGATGGCATCTCCTATGGGGGCTTAGCATGGCCCCGGTGAGAGAAAACACTTCATGAAGGATTTGTAGGGGATTTTGTATGTAAATACTCCTTTTTTGGAACCTTGTAGTCGAGGTGTGATTTCCCCAGAGGGAAAAGTCCTGTGTCAGAGCAGTAAAACCCAGGAAAGGGCTTTTGCAAACATCTGAAGATGCTGAGCTCCCAAGAGCCCTGGCCAGTGCGTGTGAATATTAAGGTTTAAATTTCTTGGATTACCTTTGCAAGTATCTTTTTTCTTTTATCTGTGTTGATTATTCACTAAGAAAGTCTGTTTTTTCCATTCCGAGCCCTTATTTTGGGGATAGGCATGAGAATTCAAGCAAATAACTGGCTGGGACTGTCAAGGAAAATAGCATTGGGGTTTTCTCTAGAGGTGCCCCAATGGGATTAGTGTCTGAGAGGAGAAACCATGGAGCGGTGAGGGGGTTTCGGGGCTACCTTTGCGTCAGAGGTGGGCACAAAAGTGACAAATTCGTTGACGTGACCCACGGCCAACCAGTCGGAGTAGAGCTCCACGGGAGCCTGGACTTGCTGGGCGTAGAGAAAATCCCGCACCACCCTGGTCATCCTCCTCCCTGCGGATCTGCGGGTGAGAGAACAAGGCAAATAAATATTTATGCAGTGATATGTACATATAAATAATTTGGGGGGGGCAAAAAACCAGGAGGGTGCAAATATGAAGGCAGAGGTTGGGTGCACACACTCCGTAAGGTGCCAGATTTGCGGCTGGTCAGGGAATGGCTAATTAAGGCCCTTAATGTGTTTTTTCTGTTGTTGTCTTTAGGGGCAGTTGTGGTTCCTTTGCTCCCAAACCTGTGGATTTCCCCTCTCTTACGTGGGGAAGCTGCTGCCGATGAGGATCCTCCCGAGGGGATACTCCTTCCCCGCCACGGTCACGGGTGGACTGACCTCCAGGTTGCCGAAGGAGTCGAGGCTGGCGATGGCTTCGAAGAGCGGCTCTCGCCTCACGTACCCAAAATCGGGGCCCTGGGGTAAGAGAAATCACCGTGGGCTTTGCCCTGAGCCCCCTCTGCCCCCATGTCTCTCTTTTTATCCCTCCTGTTGAGCTCAGACCTGCTCCAGTGGGTAAAAAAATTTCAAGAACGAAGCCTTTTGGTGGATAAGGAGAGGCTGAAGGAAAGGCAAGAGGATAAAGGTTGTTTCTAGGTTATTTTGGCTCAGAAATAAATGGCAAACGCTGGGAACAGAGCTGGGGCGCTGTGCTGGGCTGAGATCTCCTCTGCTATCTCACAGTCAGTGTTTAAGTGTTGGCATTAAGCTAACGAGGTGCTGGGGTAGCCCCGAAGCCGAGTTTCTGGGTGGCTCTTGTTGAGCTCAATGAACTTCAGCCCCTGAGGGTAAATCCACCCCTGCCATAAGAGCCACCCCAAGGGCTGCACTTCGTTTAAATCCCATTTAAACCCTGATTTTCAGCACTTGATATATATGGGATTAAGGTGTTGTGCGCACAGGGGTAATTAACACTCCATTGTGATGTGCCAGGGTCAAATGCTCAAGGGGAGCGATTGCAGTGTTAAAAATGGGGCATAAATGGCAGCGGTGGGACAAAAATCCTGCCTTGAGCCCATCCTCGTGCTCTGGTTTATGTGGACTTGGAACTCAGGGTAGCCCCTGGGACAAGCTCAGGGATCGGTTGGGTTGGCGTTCAATCCCAATCGCTTGTTAGTGTTGGGTTTCCTTAGGGGTAATATATTACATATATAAGTTGGTAAGAATGCACGGGGAGACCTGAGGTTGCATGGTTGTGATCTAGAAGTTGCTTTTTTTTCTTTTAAATTGAGGGTGTTTGAAGGAGCTGGGAGCTGCTGCTGCCTTTCCCCAAGGCTCCCCGTACATTTTTGGGGTGCGTATCTAGAGGGTCAGATGCTTCTGCTGGATGCTGTGTGAGGGACTGAGCATGAAACAGCTGCTCTTGGCTTATTTCAGTTTAATAAATGGCCGATACGGTTTCAACTGTCAAGGCGCTGGTTCATCCCAGGTTTGGGTGTTGCATCCAAGGCCTATCAGTTCCAGATTGATTTTTTTGAGGGGCTTAATTGCCTCCCGTCTCCTTTTTCCCTGGCGCGGGGTCCCAGGGGTTTAGGGCTTGGCCAGGGCAAGAGGAGGGCCCGTCCGTGTTGTGTTTGGCTCAATATTCCGAGCTGGAAAATGAGATTGGAAAGATAGGAGCGGGGATTAGGGGAGGCTTCAAAGCAGAAATTGGAGTATGACGTGTTAGCGGCTCCACAGGCTGAAATTGCTTCGCTAAATATGAAGCGGAGCAATTCCTAAAGAGGAATTCGTCCTGCTCGATGAATCCGGGACTGCGTGTTCTCATTTCAGGCATGAGAAACGCTGTATTTCAACACTTCTGAAAGCGCTTAACCTTCCCCAAAGTGATGTGTAATAGCAACAAAAAGACAAGCTATCCTCTTCTCCCATTAATTCTGGGGAGAATACCAGGGCTGAGGCTGCTCCCAGAGCCTGGCTGGGTGTACGGGTTGGCTTTGGTGGCTCCTTGGGGATGTCCTATCCTTTCTACATGCCGATATCTCAAAGGGATCATCCAAACCGTCTTTTTTTTCCATGTTTTTTTGGTGTTGGGCTCTCCTAAAACGCCCCGGCCAGGGTTCCTGCTTTCTTTGCCTGCCCTGCCCGTGACTGACCCTTTGCCTCGGCAGAGAAGCCCCACAGGGATGTTTTTTGGCAGCCGTTTGTGTCTTGTTTCTCTTCCAAGGAAGTAAACTGACCCTCTCACACTTTCCTTTCCTGTTTGGGAGCTGCTGTGTAGTCACGGATGTGGAGGAGAGAAGGAAAAACCAGCCAATTCTTGGATATTCAGGGTGGAGAAATCCATTCCCGCCCCGAAGCGTGGCAGGAATCCTTTGTTCCCTGAGGTCCTCCTTGCCCATCTCATCCAGAACTTTGTGGATAAAGGGTTTTCCAGATGGTTGGGACGTGGATAGGGTTCTGATCCTTGTTTTTAGAAGGTGAGGCGGTTGTGGATGGGCTGGTATCTCCATGCAGCGCTGTTCAACTCTCATTTTTCAGCTAATTCATTACAGGGCCTCCAAGGAGCCAAGTACAAGTGAGATTTTTAGCAAAGGTTAAATGGCATAAAAACCTTCAGGCTGCTTCTTGAGCACCATAAGTGATCATCATGCTCTTACCAGCAGCTCCTTGATGGGGAGTTGCTCCATCCCTCCATCTCGAGGGGAGTCCAGCACCACCGGGAAGCTTTTATGGGGGGCGTGGGTGTAGCCAAACTCAATCTCATCCTAAAAAAAAGAGAGGAAAACCCACATGGGGCACATCAGGGAAGGAAAGGGTTTGGGTTTGTTTTTTTCTCTCTGGTGTCCACCTACCTGCATCCAGCGGTCCCCACGGGTGATGTAGCCAGAGCAAACCTTCAGCTCACAGCCGGCCTTGTTCACCAGGTTTTTGATCTCCTTCATGAAGAGGTAGTTGTCCTTCATGCTGGGAAAGGGGGTGGCAAGAGGGAAGGGGTTGAAGTGCTGCTGGAAAATCAATGTTCCCTCTGCCTGTCACCTCCCCAGCCTGTCACAGTGACCCCCAGGGAGACCACGGGACTGATGCGGATTTGGTTGGGGACTTTACCTGCAGACGAAGACGTTCACTGGTGCCAAAGTGTTGGGGGTCATGATCCACGGCGCTACCCTGAACGTTACAGTGTCAGTGAAGATTGGGGTGTGGGGGATACCCTGGGGGAGGCAAGTAGAAATTGGGGACTTTCCACACCCTGGTTACCACCATTTCCCCCCAAATACCTTATTCTTGAGGTCATTTTGGGGGTGGATTGGTGGGGACCACTCTCCATTCAGTCCCCATCCCCTCTGGGCTGTTGCAGCCTCCCATCTGCACCCCTTCCCCTGAACCCCCAAACCTCAGCCAGTGTCTCCAGGAGGCTGACGTGGATGGAGACCAGCCCGGGGAAGGTTTCGTCTGGAAAACGAAGCCCCTCGACGAAGAAGTCGAGCTCGGCGGCCCCGCCGGTGTACTGCACGGCATGGTACAGCTTCCTCTGGCCCAGCACGTGGACGTAGCGCTGCCCAAAGAAGGGGTCTGCAAGAAGAGAAAGGGGAAAACGGGCAATTTCCAACGTTTTGGGTTTTCCCAACCTGTTTTCTTGTGTGTGAGGAGGTACTGCGGTCCCTCTGCGCTGGGATTCTCCGCCGCTGTGGGTGGATGAGGCTTCATCTGGCAGAACCTTAAAACAGGAGTTATGGGGCTTGTGAGTTTTTAATTTAGGTGCAAGAAGGGTGAGGAAAAAGTGTCTCAGCCTTTCCTTGGATGGAACAGTCACTGGGGAGATGTTTCCATGGGGGTTTCTGCCCTTGCAGCCCCCTCTGACCTGCCGTGGGGTGACAAAGCCACTAACCCCCTGCTGCTGCGTGGAAGGACAAGACCAAGTGACTTCATGGCAAATTTCTGGGCTGCATGAGGGGTTTTTTTGATCCCAGGGAATAAATCACTGTGCCCACAAAGAATAAGGAAGGAAAATGTTTGTAGAGCGTGTTGCCACCCTGGCTAAAGCATCTGGATGTCAGGGCAAGTGGATTTTATTTATTTGTTATTCCTTTGCTGGCTGACCTTGGATAAATGGCTTTGTGGCCCTGTGCTTGTTAATCTCCAAAATTTTCCAGCTGATTGAGAAGAGAGAATATTCAATGCTGGCAAAAATTGGAGGAGGGATGCTGAGGGCATGGTTTGCTTCAAAATGCCATTTGCAGAGCGTAAAGAGGTCAGAGATGGAAAGAAAAGAGCTCGCAGGGATCTCGAAAGCGCCACAAATGAGGAGGGAGAGGCAGAGGAGGAGGTGAGGAAGGACTTACTCTGCACATAAAAGACCCCAACTTTATCGGCATCGGAAACGGAAACATAGAGGATGATTTCGTACCCCCGGGGCAGGCGCTGTGGCCCTTCAGTCCTCAAGATCATCCGAGACATATCCAGCAAATCTGGGGTTGCAAGAAAAGAAAATAGTAATAGTGTGATGGATGATTGCACGGTGCAGCTCTGGCCGTGCTCCCTCCTGGGGTTTGCATCTCCCACGCCAAAAAATCTGCTCTTCCCTCACTACCGGCCTCTGCAAGCTGGAAAAACAACCTGCGGCCCTGCTACTAAAGCTTGGGCTTTGTAACAAATGCCTTTTTTAAATTTTAATTTTCCCCAACAGCCCTGACCCAGCCAGTCCCTGGCCTCAAGGAGTCGATGGGCATGGGCTCCGCGTGGTTTTAGTTCTCCAGGAATGGACGGGAATTCCTGGCTGGCGTCGCCGCGAGCTGCTTTCACCCGCACAAAGCATTCCTGGGCCGAGCGCTGCTGCCGGTGGCACCTCTGCTATTTCTCTGGCCGTGCTTCATGCCCTTGCTTGACTGCAATTTGTTTTGCATGGCATTAAAAAAAGAAAAATTCCCATGTTGGGAGCTTACTCAGCAGCTTGGTGGAGAGCAGCTCATGGGAGCTGGTTCCCAAGTGAAATTTCATCTCCAAAAAGGTTAAAGGAGGGCAATAATGGAGCATTTTTTTGCTTTCTATGATTGTTTTGTTTGTGAAGCTGTTACCTTCTTTGCTGAATACCCTTTCATCATTGCAGTCCAATGCTGGAGTGAAGGGACTCTCCTTGTCGCAGCTGACGAGCAGGATGGCTCCGCGTCCCTCCGGGCCCCAGGTCCAGCTTGCCTAAAACACCCCCTGGGCCTCAGCAAGCTCAGGCTTCTGCAAGCCCGTGGACTTTCCGTGCAGCACAAGAGGCTGAATTACCTTGCTGGGGTTGTTTTTTTCCACCGTGCCGTCCCGATCCGCATCGACATCCAGAGAGATCCCTGGATGGGCCAATTCTAGCATCACCCCAGGGTATAGCGAGCTTGAGTGGGTGCAAAAGACCCCCCAGACCCAGCAAATTTGGGTCTTTCTCTGCCCTCCCCATCCCAGCATCCTCCTTCAAGGGACCGAGGGGGTGAAAATGGATTTTCTGTGTTGCAGAGACCTTCTTACTCACCAATGCCAGTGAGGAATACCCCGGCTTGGTTGATGTGCTTCCCTCCCTCTGCGTAAAAGCTGACGGTTACCTGCAAACCCCCAAATCCTTGCTTGGGGACAGCTTTTCTCCCTCTGGGGGGGTTCCCCATCCCAGCACCCCACTTCTTACCTTGTTATCGTTGACCTCGGCGCTGGCCCGGCTCATGCTGAACCTCAGGACTGTCCCCTCGTCCAGCGGCCACCGTGTCCCGTTGCCGGTGGCCGATCCGTCCTCTGCTTGGCCCCGGCACGTCACCTCCACGCTCACCCCCTCCGTGTGCTTCACACTGAAGGAAACCGCCCCGGCCGGAGCCGCCCTGCCAAAAACACTCTGTGTTTTTATGTTTGCACCAAAAACCCCCTGGTTCTCATTGCAATTAATTTTGCTGCGCAAAACACAGCTGAGACTGGGGCTGATGTCTCCACGCTCACCACCGGCATGTTTCTGCCTTTTGCTCCCTGCCTGCAAATGCTTGAATTGTCTTTTTTTTTTATTGTTTAGGCAAGCACATGCTATTTAAGCAAACCGAGTCTATTCTGCAGCCGTCAGTGTGGATTATGATCCATAATAATCACAGTCAAAGCATTCAGTGCCGCTGGAACCGAACTTGCGTTTGCATTTCAACGGAGAAAGCCATGTCTATTTTCCAGCTGAGGCAAACCTGGTATTTAGCAGCTCGTCATAACCCAACGGAGAAACTTTACCATGAGAAACTCTAATTTTTGGGGTGTTTTTACCCAACTCTGAAGCAGCTGCTGTTGCATCACTCCCAGTATGATGTGCCCTTGTTATTTTCCAGCTGCTCTGCGCATCCCTTTCCCCTCGTCTGGCTCCTTGTCCCTAATTTCCCCGTCTTTCCAGGGTTTTTATTTTTGGGCTGCTTGCAGCTCCTGCGGTGCAGGCTCCCGCAGAGCGTATGTGCTCCTGACACCCGAGCGTTCGCGCCGTATCACCGTTACAGCATCATTTATCAAATTTCTGGATGCCGGCGGTCCCGCCAAACCTGCAGCAGGGTTAGAGGGGGGGAGAGGAAATCTGAGCGCTCGTTAGCTGCTGCCCTGGCATTTCTTAAATGGTTAAATTATGTTTAATTATGCATGGAAAAACTGGTTCGGTTTCCTTGTTTCTTGCTTTTGGGAATCCCATCGGGAGATGATTTGACCCGGATTGATGCCAGGTGAGTTGTAACTGTGCCGCTTGGCTTGAATATTGAGGGCGAGATTTGCAAAAGTGGCAAAGACCAGAACTGACTGTGAAATGAGCTTTTAAACTTTTTCCTTTGAGGGGGAATAATTATCTTGAAATGCAGCATCAGGTTTGTTTTAGGGGAGCGGGGCTGGTGTTGTGAGGCTTGTGTCCTATCCCAGGACACTGTTTGCTCACTAGATCTTGTTTTTCTCCCCTCTCCCAGCTGCATCTCGACATTTTCAGTCCATCCCTGCGGCTCTTGCTCATCCCTCCACTCTCCAGCACCTTTCCGAGATGATGCTGGTTCCATTGACCACAAACGGATCAAACCCATCACTGTCACAGACCTGGGGTAAATATTAATACTGTAGCAAAGCTTTCCTGGGATTTGTGCAGATTTGCAAAGCCTATGGAGGATTTTGCTCATGAATTACATTAAATCACAGCGTTGGGGCTGTGAGTTTTGGGGGAGAACAAGGAAAAATGAGGAGAGGGGGATTTGCAGAAGGATAAAAAAGGAGGTAAAGGTGAGGAGAAAGGTGGAAGTGCAGCAATGGAGGAAGGGGAGCGTTGGGGCATCCCACTCACCCGTAGACGTCGGCGGAGATGTGGGTGCCCAGCACGCACAGGGCCTCGATGCGGTTCCCGTGCTGCAGCCGCAGCGTGCGCTCCCCCGGCATCTCCGCAGCCCAGCAGCCCCAACAATGGGCACACGCGCCCTTCCCCACCCGCTCCGGGTGCCACCGAGCCCCCCAACGGCACCCAACCCCTTCTCCTTCCTCCCTGGTACAGCTCCCTCCTCCTCCTCCTCGACTGGCCCCGCAGCAAATCCCTCAACCTTGGGAGCGTGCGGAGTTTGGGATGACGACTCCGCAGCCCCCACCCCGGTGCGAAGGGAGGAGGCGGCTGGATTGGACCCTCTAAAGCCCCATGAAAATGATCTGGGAGGGGAGGGAAGGGATGGAGAGGGAGGGCAGCTGGCCCCGAGCCCGGCCGGCTCCCAGCCCTACGCAAGGAGCTCCCCCAGCTGTCCCCAGCATCCCCCAGTCCCTCCAGCATCTCTCCCACCCCAAACTGGGACAAGCAGCCCAGCGCAGACGCGATTTTGTGCCGCTTTGCATTTTTCCGGCTGGCATTTGCATCTGTGGGGTGTCCGCTCTTATTTACTCTCTACGGAAAAACTCTGCCTACACTTGGGAAATAAAAAATACATTTCCCAGCCCTTAGGATAGAGCAAGACGCTCCTTTTCCCCCCTACCTCGCCTTATTTTCAGAGGGAAACTCAGCAGCGAGTTGCCAATGAGGGGAAATCAGAGGTGGTTTTGCACGGCAAACCTGTCGCTTGCCACCCAGCAGCGGAGCACGTGGGGAGCAATTGCTGCCCACGCAGACGTTTGCATTTTCATTAACATCGAGTTCTTTTAAAACCCAAACTTGTGCCCCAGATTTTGGGAGCCACAAGCAATTAGTGAGGAGCAGAAAACGTTCAGGTTGCTGTTCCCTATTTAAATCCCTTTTGGGCTTTTCTTTTTTAGTGCTTTCTTCCCTCTGTGGCTGGGGCGTAGGAAATAACTCAAATCCAGTTTCCCATCTGAAGTAGATCCTGTTGTGTTTGTGGGTTTTTGTGGGTTTTGGTGTTATTTTTTTTTCCTCCATGACCTGAGCAAATGTAAGTGAGGACTTTGAGCGAACACTTGGAAACACACACCAAAAAAAGGGCCATTTCGCTGCTTTTCTGCAACGCAAAAATGAGATTTTGTGGTAATAGGGAGATTTTACTGAAGCCTGTAGATGTTCTCTCTGAGAAATATAAGAAAATATAAACCACTTTGCTCTCAGATTGTGTCTTTTATAGAACATTGTGAGTTAAATGATGCCCCGACCCAGGAGCTGACCTGCTGACAGCTGGAAAATGTTATTTTTGAGAAGCGTTGTGATTTATCTATTTAATCCCGGCCTTTTAAACCACCAGTAGTAGGAAACACTGTTGAAAGAGGAACTAGAAAGAGAAATAATTTAAAAAGAAGAAACAGAAACTGCGTTGTTTGCACAAGCAGGCTCTGTTCTTAAGCACTGTGTGAGACTTATTTTGTCTGGTTTTACCCCAAATTGGAGCCAGGGGCTGGGGTGGCCTCATCTTCTGCACTCTTCTGGGACCTCCGGGCTGGGGAAATAGTGGTGTAAACCCATCAGTTTGGAGGAAAATGAGCAAAAAGCAGCTTCTCTTTAACCATTTTCACTACCCCGTTTCTCCGCCTGAGGATTTTGTATTTCAGTTGTCAGGGAGGAAAACACACACTGTTTAAATCCTCCTTTTCTTCAAAAAAACCCCAACAAACCCAACCCCAAATCCCTCCCATCTTACAGTTGTGATTTTTAAAATTTGCAGCAGGATTTCTAGCTGGTCACAGGGTTTCTTTTATATATCTGTTTAAAAACATATTTATATCCTGTTTGATGGTGCTGGTTTGGGTTAAATCCCCTGGCGCTTGCCAGCCAGAAGGAAACTTGTGGACCCTTAGGAGCAAGTGTTGCCTGCTTGCAAATATGGGCTTGGAACTTTGGTTTCTCTGAGGATTTTGGGGTGATCTAAGGTTTTTTTTGCATGGCCCTGGCTCCCTGGGAGCTTGCAACAAAATAAAAAAGAGAGGAAAATGTCCCATTTGGGGGGAAAAAATGGAGAAGGGCAACTGGATTGTGTGGGGAAGGGGCTGGCAGAGCAGATTTCCACTGCACCAGTCTTTGAGGCACCGGTGTGGAAGGAGGACAAGGTGTTTGCAAACTTCCCAGGGTTTTTGGAAGCCACATTTGGTCTTTGCAAACTCTGGAGGGTCTTTCAAAACTTCTTGGGGTCTTTACAAGCCTTTGGGGGGACTTTTAAAGCTTCTTGGACTTCTTTGTAAGCTTTCTGGGGTCTTTGGCTTCCCGGAGACTTTGCAAGTCTTGGAAGTTCTTTACGAGCAGGTTCTGTATAAATCTGGGGTGTCTTTGTAGAGCTGCAGTGGGGAAAATATTAAATCCTTCCTGGGGAGGCTTTGGCAAAGCACCCACCCCTTGAAGTATCTCTGTTTGGGGAGGAAGGAGGGGGACAATTGCGCTCAAGAGGCATCCAAGGCATCCTCTCTGTACCTGCATTCAGTGCCGGGGACAAGCGCAAGGATTTAATTGTCCCCAGGGCCTGGGGGTGACAAAAGCCTGTGTGACACCCCCCGAACAGTTGCTAAGTAAACCTTGGGTTATGCTGCAAGAATGGATTATTTTCTTCAGGAGGCAAAAGTGCTGTTCTTGCTGCAGACTCTGTGCTATCAGGTGGGAGATCAGACGTGGTAAACCATCGCAGGATGTATATAGATTATATATATATATACACACACACACACGTAGATGTCTGGAGGCTGGTGGTTTTGTGGCTGTAGTCAATCAGGTCAGAGGAGTTCTCTGTTTTTTTTTTTTTTTAAAATCAGATCTACCAGATTAGGAGCTGCTCTGCATAAACTTCCCCACCGCTCATGGATCTCTGCCTGCCCTAATTTCGAGGACCTGGGAACAGATCCCAGCGCTGGAGCTCGCAAACAACCCCGGCCAGCTGATTCCTGAGGATTTTCACGTGCGCATCGCCCAGCGTCTCTTAAGAAGCACTGAGCTGGTGGGTGCGAGGGCCTTTGAAGCTCCGCGGGTGCTTGGTGAGGGGCTTTGGGGGGGTTTTGCTGCATCTTTCCTTCAGGCACGTGCCTTATTGCAAAGAGTAGGAGGAAAATATTCCCCCCGTGGAGTCTTTTCAAGCCGACCTTTTGTGTTGAGGAGGTGCAAACAGGTGCCTGTCCCATTGGAGCTGTGAGGCGCTGCCCGTTCCTGCCCGCGCTGCCTTTATTTTGGAAGAGGCAGGTGGCTTCGAGGAGGTGAAACCAACCCACCGGTGAAGGATGAAGGAGCTCGGGCGAAGCTGAGCCCACCCGTGGCTTTATTGCTCTCCCCGGGGCGGGGGCGTCCAGCACGCCTCAGGGAGGAAGATATTTATAGGGCAGCAAATTTCAATGCAAAGCTGGGAATGAACGTGGGCAGGGCAAGCACAGGGGTGCTTTGCCCGAGAGAAAAAAGCAGTTTTATGGGGTGTTTTGCTCTTGGATTGCCAGGTACGAAGTTTCCCAGCAGGCAAACACCTTGATTTGGGGGAGAAGAAAGGATGGAGGGGGATTTTTTTGGTGCTTTCTCACCCAGGAGAAGGTGGTTGCAAAGCCAGCTCCGACAAGTCCTGGCTGTGGATGTTTTACCAGGATGGAGACCTAGCTCTCTTGGGCTTTACTGGCTTTAAAAGTATTTTTTACCAGTCCAAACCTGTTTCCTGACCTTCTTCTTTGGCTTCCAAATGGGATGGGGAAGGCAGGTCCTTGGGAGGGGACTTGGTCCCCACCTGGGATGCTCTTGCCGTGCTGTTACAACCACACGCCTAAAGAAAATAAACCCTCCTGCAAACCCGAGCGGGACTCGATAACTGGTTTGATGCCTTGCCCTGCTGCAAGTAATTAGGCTGACATGGCTCTTAAAAGTTCCTGCCTGCAATTACGCATGCAGACTAATAAATAAAGTGTAATTATCGGCTTAGGGAGATTATCAGACTTTCCTTAATGGAGTGGCGGTGCAGGATGGGTGAGAAAAAACACCCCAAGGGGGTCTGGGCTATTAGAGGGTTTCCTGGGGGAGCACTGGGGGGTCAGATATTGCTCCATCATTGCTAGAAACAAGCTGAAATTGGGGGAAAAAGATGAAGCGAGCCCCAAAAAACAAGGCTGACCAAGCTCGATGTGACGGAGGGGTGGGATCCCGTCTGTCGTGTACCAGGGATCTGAATAGCAACTTCTCAGGATAAGGTGTTATTAGGAAGAAACACTCAGCTCTGGATGGGCCAGATGACTTAAAATTGTCATTCTCCCTGTGCGTGGACGTTGGTGCTAATAGGAGGCGGAGGAGGAAGAAGAGGTGAGCGTAGGTACCACCCAATGAAGACGAAGTGTTTTGGGCTTGAGTGAGCATCCGTGGTGACCATAGCAGCTCAAAACGAGCCGTGACTGAATGAAAAAAAAACCCCTCCGAACTCAAGATGAAGGTGAGGTTTTGGCACCGTGTCTCCATCCTTTCTGGCTGGGTGTGATCCTGGGTGGATTTGGAGAAGCACATGATGTCCAACCTTCTGCCGAAGCCTTCATGCTCGCTTGGAGCCTGAAACCACCATCCTCCTCCTCCCTTCAGATTACAGACCGTACCAGCCTGACCCTGTGGGGATTAAGGTGTGTTCCCCTGTCCGGCACAGGGCTCAAACCAGCCAAGCAGGATGCGATGCTAAAATCAGCACTGTGCCCAGTCCAAACCAGTGTGACCAGCAGGCATGAGTGGGAAATCCAGCTTTCTTCCATAGAGATGCTGCTGTGGCCGGAGTCTTCCTCGGAGGATGCAGCGAGCTCCTCGCCCACTGTGCTGGCTGTGATTTGCCCCAGCTTGAAGGGTTTTGGGTGTGCGTGAAGGCTTGTGCCCCTCTCAAGAAGCAGCAAAACTCGCAGATCTATGAACATCAGGAGTTTGTCTCGTGTTGGGCTTTGGGAAACGGGGTTTTATTCAAAATCTCAAGCAGGGTGAGAGCCTGGAAATGCCGCTAGCGTTCCCTGCTTGAGCATCCTGGGCTGCCTCGGCAGGCTCCCACGATCTGATTAAAGCTGCGCTCACGTACGAGACGTGGTGCTGTTTTGTTTGGTTTTTGTGTTGGTTTTTTTTTTTCTCCTCTCTGCTGCAATTAAAGTCGGAAGGAACCCTTTAATGTAGACCGGCTGGGAGATGTGTAAAGCAGCTGGTTTGATCTCGCAGGGGAACGTGCACGCGGGTCGCTGCTCCTCCGGCTGAGGACGTGCGGCTCGCTGCAGCGATGGGGACTGGTCCTTCTAGCTCTGCTGAATTTTTTTCCACCTTTTTTGGCTTGCAAGTGGTCCTGCAGCTCACAAAACTCTTTTCCTCCTGGCTCCAGCCCCCTCCTGCCCATTGTGTCACCAACGCCTCGTAAGAACAGGGACCACGTTGCCCCGTTCCCCTCGCTACAAGGGTGAAACTCGCAGCAATGCGGCTGTTGGCCCGTTTTCCATCCCTGTGTTGCTGTTTCCTCCATCTCAGCTGCTGCCTTCATCCCAGAGCGCAGTGGAAACCTCCGTAGCGGCTTTGGTGGGATTAATTTCATCCGGTTTCCCGCTTTGCAGGCAGGTAAAACCTCCAGGATGGCCCGCAGAGCGATGCTGTCTCCGGCATCCCAGCCATGGGGATGCTTCCCATGGGAGCTTTGCTGCATGTCCAATTCTCCCGAAACTCAAGGTCCAAGCGAAACACGGAGAACTTTTAATTTCCACTGAAAGCATCTTGTTGTTTTGTTGTTTGTTTGTTTTTTTTTCCCCTTCCCTGCCTGCTAAATAACCAGTTTTCCCTGCACTCGTTTCTACCTGTCGTGCTCCTCCGGAGTTGTTATGATGGGAAGGACTGACCTGAACAAACATTTCCTTTTGTTCGGCTTTATTCGGGCATTGCCCTAATGGGGTAGCCGAGGCCGTGAGTCACTCATGGAGAGGCTAGCTGGAAAATTTGGGTTGTTTTAAAGAAAATACTTTATTTTAATGATACCGTGTATTGTAATAACATGTTGTGCGACAGAAGGAGTTTAAATGTTTAATGCATTAAGCTTTGGAGTGCTTATACGAAGCTAGAAGGGAATAAAAAGGTGAGAGGCCCTGAAAGAGCTCACTGCCGAGCATCCTAGGGCAGGGCTGGATGTCACCCACCCCGTCCTGCCTTTTGTCCCCTCCCCGGAGCTGCCTGTCACCCCCCAGAGGCTGCCTTATCACCCCTATCTCCCCATAAGTGGGGAGGCAGCTTGTTGGGTGGCGGAGGTGGAGACGGCAGGGTCCCCTGCTTAAACCCCGTCATCGAGGGGAAGGAGGAGTTAAATTCTCCTGCCTTTTAATCCAGTCCTGCTGGTTTACCTACCGAGCCAGGCAGCAGCTTCCTTCGCATGCGGCCACAGTCCTTGGCACATCATCATGCCTCAACGTCACGTCGTGCAGATGTCCACCAGCCACGCCAGCTACGCCGTCTGCGTGTTGGGTACCGAGGTCTTCCTCGATACGCGCCGGTAAGGCTTGGGATTGGGGTATCCCCATGGTTTTCTATCAGGCTGATGGGTTTTGGGGGAACCCAGCAGTGGTTTTGCTCTTTGTTTGGAGGAGGAATGGGTGCTAGAGGGGAAATCAGAGCTCGTTTTGAGCCCGCATTGTGAGTTCATCCAAGGATTTGGCAAGACGCTTTGACATAGTCGAGGCTCTTAGGGATGTGGTTTAGTGCTAGATGTAGGTTACGGTTGGACTCAACCTTAAGGGTCTCTTCCAGCCAAAATGATTCTATGATTTTATAATTCTGTTTCTTTGATTCTATAGTTCTATTCTATGTCTTCCACTGGGTCTGTTTTAGGACAACTGCGCCCAAAGGAGGGACGTCGGTTCTGGCAAAACGCGAGGCGTCGAAGCGTAGTCGAGCCATGACGATTTGCAGGCAAAGCCCATGCACACCCCGGCTAAGCGGGATCTATTTCTGGCTGTAAAAATATTAGGCAAGAGCAATTCGAGATGAGCAACTTGGCCAGAGCTAAAACGAGGCAAAGAATAAAATGTGTGGCTCAGGCAGAAAAAATCCACCAGCAGGTTTGCATGGGCGATTTCACAAAAAGAGATTTTTTTTCTTATTTTTTTTTTTTTTTTTTTTTTTTGTCCAGCATTAAATACAGAGGTTGCTTTATTGGTCAGATACAAGGCTGTATTTACACGGCTGTTACGCATTGTCATTATTTAATAAATTATATTTATAATGATAGAGACTACATGACAAGCCGGTCAGGATCGCATCCAGGGCAATTATTGGGATTGTGTGTTGGAGCCCGGCCAGGACGTGCTGTTGTCCCCACGACGGGCTTCAGATTGAGCTAAAAAAGTATTAATCTACCCCTCAGCCAAATAGGAAAGTATAAAACCTATTATTTGCAGTTTTTTTTTCTGAATTTGGACTCAAAGCAAGCTCAGTCCCATTCAAACATGGGGCCTGAGCCCCAAAATGAGCTGATTTGGCTCCTCAGTAGCAAAATCTGAGCCTTAGTCCAAAAAAAAGGAGATGTATGTTCGTTCAGGTAAAAAAAGAAAAGAAAAGAGATTATTTTGTTCACGGAGAGCATTGGCTGGGGGGAACTCTGTGATGGATTTGTCAACCTTTGTGGTTTGATTTGGTTTGGGGCAAAAAATGGAGCACAGTGGGAATCCGGTGGCGACGCTGAGGTGCAAGGGCTGTAAAATCAGGGCAAACAGACCCAAATGCGAGAAGTCGCGACGTGCAACAGCGCGCAGGTGGATTTACAGTGTCGGCGTGATATTAAATACGAGGGGCGACAAGCGAGATGATGCTTTAATCTCCCATTACAAGCTGCTGCAGGCACCAGGGATGCCGTGCCAAAAGCAACACCGGGAATAAATCTTTTGTGGGGTGGTTTTTTTTTCCTTGCTGTTAAAATTTACCGCCCTGACCCTTTTTTTAGCTGGGGCCACCGGCTCCCAACAGCAGACAGGTCGGAGCACTCGTGCTCCTGCGATGGAGGTGCCGGGGCTGTAATGAGCAGGTAGGCAGCACTTCAAAGGTGAGGGACGTCATGAGATGGGGTGCGGGTTCTCCGTGCTCGGATTCAGGTTCTGCCCTGGTTTGGGCACCTCTCGGGTCAGCGTATGGTCCTGCGATAACCATCTCCCAGGTGGTTGACATCAAAAATTGTCCTGGCTCTTTGTTGGGGTTTTGTCCTGGGATGCTGCAGATTTGGAGGTTTTCTTGCTGTTGTGGAGAGAGGTTGGAGGCTCAAACTTCAGCCGTTCGCAATCTGGGCTTAACCACAGACAGACGTGTGGAAGCACCAGTGGGAGCTCAGCTTGCTCAACGCTGCCACAGAGATACGTATAAAATTCAGATGATGCGTTTCATCACCTGAAGATGGTTTCAGAGTCATTTCCACCCAGTTACGGCTGGATTTTAATTCCAGGTTTATGTATTTGGCTCCACAGAGAGGAAAACAGGAGGGACAACTTGGTTTCTAAGCCGGCACTGCTCTCTGTTTCAGATGTACCCCCAAAGCTGCCGTATCCTTCGACGTCTATGCCACCTCCGCGGTGACCGTCCACATCATCCACAACCCCACGACAAAACCTATGATGAACTCCAGGTGGCCCCTGGATCCTGATATAGAGGTTGTAGTGACCATCAGTGTCACCAGCACAGCCATCAATGACAATAAGGTTAGTTATTTTTTTATGCACTGAAACAGGAAAAATAAATCGAATTTTCCAGGAAAGAAGGGAGGGTTGTGGGCAGGCTCAAGCATTTCTAGGCAGTAGTGACATCGGGTTCATTTCCACGGAGAAAACTCAGACTTAAAAGGAATTGTGTAATTATTGTGTATGAAAAATGAAACCAAGAAGGAGAAGATCACATTTTGCGCCTTAAATACAAGACAGCAGTGGTTGCAAAACCTGGTGTCAGAAACTCTGTGCCAGGCAGAAAAAATCCTCCAACCTTGGCTTTTTGTCTGCCTGTTTTTGTGCTGAAGCAGGCAGAAACGGTTCCACTGAACTGTGATTAATGGAGAATGGCTTGGATGAACCCTCCAAGAGCTTGTCGTGTAGTGTTGATTGGTCAACCTCAATGAGTGGAAAGACCTACTCAGCGTGATGGGACACGGGACTTGGGTCACGATCCTGGGATATCTTTGCAGGTGAAGATTTCATACTATGGCCAGGAAGACAATGAGCTTTCGGTGGCTTGGTTGTACCTCACCTGCGTAGGTAGGTGTTACAACAGTGCTCCTTCAAACGCGGCCAACCCTTTCTGCTGCCAAGATCTAGTTGGGTTCCTGGGATGGGATTAAGTGGGGGGCGCGGGCTGCCCATCTGTGATGCGCAATGAAGGTTTGGGTGTTGACTGATGCTGACAAGCAAGAGGGAAATAATTAAAATGTTATTATCCTGCCTTATATGGTGCAAAAAAGACAAAGGCTGGGCTGTGTCCCCACCCATCGTACACGCCAAGCATCCTCCTCTGCTTGCCAAGACCATTGCGTTGGCAAAAGAGGATCCAAAGGAGACCATCTCACCCAACTTTGGCCGGTGTCCCCCTCCTCAACCTCCGTTGCAGCTGGCAGAGTAAAATAGGAACCAGAGTGTAGTTGTCTGACCTATTTTAGAAGTTTAGGATGAGATGAATCATTCCCTTGAAATACCTATTTTCTTCTGCTGACTACAAAGGGAGTCTAGACAACCAGTCTGGATGCAGAGCCTTCTACGGGGATGGATTAATTACCCTAAATTTGAGATTTTTCTAAAGCTTTCACATGACAGTCACACCTGTGTCCTTAAGTCATGCAGATGCCTCCCAAAATTGTGCCTAAAGAGGCTGATGGTTTCCCACATCCCGCAACCAATGGGCTCTGCTGGAGCCACCACCATCTGCAGGGCTTTCACTTTATGAATTCTCTTCATTTCCTCAGATTTAGGGCTTTGTTTTCAGCTTCTCCACATCTGTTTCTCTGCATCAAGGAGAAGGACAAACTCTGCTTCAGTGTCTGTGTTTTCCACCCATTCAGAGAAGTATTAAGATGAGCTTAATAGAGATTTAAGTAGAGTCTAGGTGAGGTTGCTGGTAAACGTCTGTTGCAGCAGAGGCAGAGATTTGGGCCAAGAAGAGCTGTTTAAAGGAAACATTGCACCAACCCTAGTAATTATTTAGGTGTCCACTCACCCATGGTAGAAACACTTTCATGGCTTCATGAAAAAAGCTTGAAATTACTGAAAACACAAAATATGCCACAAAATGACCCAAGACGGGAGCAGATAGCTGCAGTGCGAAGGGGGAAAGCCATGAAAAAGCCACCGGGTTGGCTTTTCTATCAGTGTTTTGTTGGAGATGTTGAGTCTGGAGTTGATTTGGGGCACAAAGGTGGGGTTGGTGTTGGGTGACTCGTAGCTGGTGCCAAGGATGAGGCCAAAATGCCACCGAGAGCCAGTGGCTTCCTTCTGTCTTGATCTTTCAGACGTGTCCCTGGACGTGGACTTGAACCGTAACGGCAGAGTGAAGAGCAGAGGGAAGGACAAGGTAACGAGAAGCTTTGCTGTAGGCAGCGGATGGAGCATCGACGTGGGCTGTACCCATTTTCCCCAAAAATCTCCAGCAGGGAAAAGGACTCGGGTGGTGTCGCTGGTGTCTGAATTAGGGAAAATAACGTGGCAAATTCTAAACCTATTAATTGAGGCTGAAAAGACTTTTTTTTGTTTTTAATTCTGTGCCAGAATCCACCTCTCCAGCCCAGCCCCAAGGATCACACAGGATAAAACACTCCGCTTTATTTTCTTTTCCTTTTTTTATTTTTTAACTTTTTGGGCTTGAAACATGCCACTGCATGAGTCAGCTGCAAGTTGGGCAAACAGCAAGAGATTTACCCCTTTGTCAACAAATCTGCATATGCCCAAGTACTTACACCCTGGTAATTAGCTGCAACCCAATCGGCGGCACAAATTGTGCAGTGCGATGAGATGTATTTCTAAAAACAGCGTAGCGTTGTCCAAACGAGGCCTGGCAGATGCTCTCTGGCTTGTTAGAAGATAAGATCTGTTTGAAACAGTCTTTGTTGGCCCTACGAGAAGCTGAGATTAAGAAATTTAGTGGCTTGAAAGCATCGCTCCTGTCTCCTCACCGGCTTTGACTGCATGTTGTGGGTTGTCCTCCAAGCGTGCCTGTGGCGCTGGGGTTTTCCCTGAGCCGGGAGGAGGCTGAGATGGAGGAAATCTTGCTCACATTCCCTTTGGGTGCTTCTCTTCCAGGCCAAGTGGACGTGGGGTCCGGACGGACAAGGTGCCGTGCTGCTGGTCAACTGCGACCGGGACAGCCCCGGTGCGGTGGGGACGGACAGCGGGCAGGCGGACATACGGACCACCGCAGGTAGGGGGTCACCTGCGGCGTGAAGAGACCCAGAAGGTCTCGCTGGGGTGTTTTCCCACTTGCAACACCTCCGTCACCTCTCTCTGTGTCCCCTCTCTCCACCTTTCCCCCACCGTAGACCTTCAGGACATGTCGGTCATGCTGCTGCGGACTCAAGGTCCCAGCGCTATCTTTGCCGATTACCAGGTGGTTCTGCACATCCCCGAGTCGGATGCGGATAAAGTGCGGGTTTTCCACGCTCTCCGTGAGTATTTCTCCCTTCTGTGGGCTTAATTTTTTATTCACTATCTGAGCACCTCTGATTGCTGGAAACACTCATTTATCCCCAAAGCTCCTCTGCTGTTGGAGAAGATGAGGTTATCTAGGAAAAATCAAGTGAAAAAAAAGGATTTTAAAAAGGCTTTTCTCAGCGGAATTGCTGAAATTTTGACATTCCCATGGGGTACATAACCTTGACGTGGCTTCCGGCACCTTTTTGGTGCGGGCGCTGACCCAGCTGCCGAAGCAGCCCATCTCGTCGGGCAGCACCTTTTGCCTTTGAACGCCCTGGCAGGTGGATCTCCAGCAGCTCCCCGCTGAAAAATCAGGTCAGGGAACGCAAGCGTATCATTAGATGCTTAACTCGAGCCACGCACCTTAAAAGGGTTGGACCTGAGGGTATAGAGTACTCTTTGTAGGAGGAAGATCAAGTGTGTTCCCCAGAGACGAGGCGGCACACCCGCTCATCCGCAAACTTCCTTGCCGGTGTCTCCTTCCAGCCCCATGGACAGGTTGGTCACCCCGTCTGGGCTTGGGTATTTTTTGGTTTTTCTCCAGGGAGTGACTCACACCCCCGCTACAAACCCGTGTTGGGGCCGGACAAGCTTTCCTATGTGCTGGACCATGTTGGTACTGGAGAAAACATCTTCTACATTGAAGGGTTGGCTTTCCCCGACGTGGGCTTCTCCGGGTTGGTTTCTTTCAGCGCCAGCTTGCTGGAGGTTCCCCATCAGGTATGTGCCACATCCCCTGCAAAATCTCCCAAATTGGAGTTTTCAACCACCACTCCCTGGTGTATTTCCTCCTCGCAGAATGCGCCGGGCACCCCGATTTTCACGGATACGGTGGTTTTCCGTGTGGCACCGTGGATAATGACGCCCAACACACAGCAGCCTCTGGAGGTTTTTGTCTGCAGGTAGGAGGGACATCAACTCATCGCTCTCCTGCTTTGGGGGGACTCTCCAAGGGGGAGTTTTTGACCCTTCCTTGTTACATAGGGTGAGCTGGGTGTGATGCATGCTATATGGGAGGCAATATTTGGGTAGGGAGCCCAGTGGTGCTGCTGCAACCTCAAGGAGAAAGGCTGGAGAACCCTCTCCAGGGTCTCACCTCACACAGAACTATAGGGTAATGCACCTTATCAGTGCATTTAGGAAGGAGGAATGGGCTGCACAGTCGGGTTGGGATGGCTTTTTGTGTTCCTTCCCTTAAGCGTTCACTCCTTGCTCTCCCCCCAGCATCCAGCAGGGTTCTGACTCCAACGAAGTCTTTCTGGAAGGGCTCCGGGCCCTGCTGAAGAAAGCCAACTGCAAGCTGACCATCTGCTCGGAGGTGGAAACCCGCAGTGACCGCTGGATCCAGGTCATCAGTCGATGTTTGTCAGATCATACGCGGCTCCCCTGGTCCCTTACAGGCTCCTGGGGCATGTGGGGTGTCGTACGCTGTCACTGGCACCCCTGGGGGGGACTAGCTGAGGTGCTTGGGAGAGTGAGAGGGGAACTAAACCATGGGGAAATGCTGCTGCTGGTGGCAACCAGCACAGGCAGGGATGTTGTCCAGGGACTCAACAGGTCATTGTGAGAGGGACCCCATTCCAAGAGGAACCTCATGGCGTTTTATGAGAGGGTCCCCATTGCATGAGGGACCCTATAGGACATTGCAAAAGGGTCTGCACTGCAAGAGCGACCCTATAGGACGTTGCAAAAGGGTCCCCACTGCAAGAGGGACCCTACAAGACATTACAAGAGGGACCCTAATTGCAAAAGGGGCCCCCTGGGGCTTTTTAAGGCTTTGCCAGTTTTCCCCATTTCCTCTGCCACCCTCACCAGGATGGCTCTCACCCTGCCAGGAGCCTTCCTCCTCTTCCTCCTCCTCTTCTTCTTCCCACAACAGGATGAGCTGGAGTTCGGCTACGTGGAAGCGCCGCACAAGACCTTCCCCGTTGTCTTCGACTCGCCCAGGAACCGAGGCTTGAAGGATTTTGCTTTTAAAAAGATCCTGGTGTGTTGTCGTGTCGCCAACTCCCCTTTACCCCCCCCCAAAATTCCCCACCTGGGGTGTCCCCATCAGCACTCCCCTCTTCCCCAGGGCCCCGATTTTGGCTACGTGACCCGCGAGTCCCCTGGGAAAGAAGTCACCAGCCTCGATTCCTTCGGCAACCTGGATGTCAGCCCGCCGGTGACGGTGCGAGGGAAGGAGTATCCCCTGGGCCGGATCCTGATCGGCAGCCCCCTGCCTTGGTGAGACGCTGGGGGGCTCGAGCCCTCCCTCCGGGATGTGGGGAAGCACCGAAAGTCCCTGCGCAGGAAAGGGAGCAGAAATCTGGGGCCAGTTCCCATCAAAATGGGAATTTGGGGTTGGTTGCCATCAAATCCCAGATTTAACGTGCATCGTTATTCCTTCGTCCCTTACAAAATTCTGCCACCGGCCCGATTTTTACTCCCTCTCAAACCACTGATGCTTTTTCTCTCATCCTACAATGTCGTAAGCATCCAGGCTATTTTTTTCCACCACCCCCCCTATTAAAAGTAAAAGTAGGGCAATCCAGGAAAGGGTAAAAATCCTGAAGAACTGGAAATTGTTTTGCTCTGGGCAGGCAGTGCTAGGCGGCCCTGCGGGAACAACAGCGCCCTGCAAAATCCTCCACAAAGGAGGTTATTTTCCTGGAAAAAACAACGGAGGCGAATCCCGATGGGGTTTGATCTGGGATAACAAACGGGATTCTCCGACCCCAGCCCTGCTGTAAGCCGGGGCGTTTGCTTCGGTTACGGCGGCGGGTAAACGGCATTTTCCCAGCCTCGCTGGGACCGTAATTATCCCTTATTAGCAGGAGTTTAATTAATGTTTTCCCAGCCTGCTGCTGTCTGTCTAAGAAAACTTCACCCTCGCGCAAAGCGCGTGATGGAAGATTCACAAGGATGGGGGAAATTAAACCCAACGGTGTCTAAGCAGAATTGGGGGTGTGATGCACAACTCCCTGTAGATATGTACGGCCTACATATATATATTAATATGTAGTATAGGTATATATTAATATATAGTTCAAATATAATAATACAGATAGGAGTATTAAAGTAGAATGTAGATATAATAATATAGAGAAGAGATATCAAAGTAGAATGTAGATGTAATAATACAGAAAGGGATATTAAAGTAGAATGTTGAGATAATAATACAGAAAGGAGATACTGAGGTATAATATACATATAATAATACAGAAAGGAGAATATTGGGGTATAACGTACATATAATAATACAGAAAGGAGATATTGAGGTATAACATACATATAATAATATAGAAAGGAGATACTGAGGTATAACATACATTTAATAACACAGAAAGGAGATATTGAAGTATAACATGGATATAACAATATAGAAAATGGATATTAAAATAGAACATAGATATAATAATATAGAAATGGGATATTAAAGTAGGATGTAGATATAATAATATATGTAGTATAGTTATATTAAACCTGAATATATATATTAATATATGTAATAGAGATATATGCTGCTCAGACTATTTCTCGCCTCTTCCCAGTGTTTCCCGTAAAAACAGGATGTGCAGCTGCATTTTCTCCCCTTGGCACGGTGTTTGGGGGAAGGATGGGGGTCAATCTTTGGGGTGGATGCGATGGCCTCCCGCTTTCTCCTCCCTCTGCTCCCCAGGGCCACCGGCCGGCGCATGTCCAAGGCTGTCAGGGCTTTTCTTTACGCCCAGAAAGTGCAGGCGCCGGTGGAGGTTTACTCGGAGTGGCTGACCGTGGGNCTTCTGCAAATGCAAAAAAAAAAAAAAAAAAAAAAAAATATATACACATATATATATATAAAAAAAGCCATTTTGCAGTTGCTCATCCTCCCCAGCGCGGCTGGGTGATGCGCTTTCTTCTGGGGTGGTTTTGCTGGGTGGCATTTCCTGCACCTGGGGCTGGGTTTGGGGTCAGCATGGTGTCTCTTAGCAGGACATGGGGATAAAACATCCCACCAGCAGCAAAGTGTGACTCCCGGGCTCTCTCCGCAGGGTTTCCGTCTCCTCTTGGCCAGCCCCAACGCCTGCTACAAGCTCTTCAAGGAGATGCAGCGGCAGGGCCACGGTGAAGCCATGCAGCTCGTCGGTAAGGGCATCCCTGCGGCATGACAGGGACCGCCGGTGTCCCTTAGCGACATCCCTTACTGCTGCTGTCCCCACGCAGGGCTGAAGGGCATCCAGAGGAGAAGCATCGACGACATCCTGGCAGACGCGTCGTTGAAAAGCGACAACCGGCATGTGCAGGTGGGTCTTTGTGGCTGCGGGTTTGGGTGGGTTCACTCTCCTCACTTGCACGTCGCTGCCGGGTGATTTCTGGGTGCGAGGAACAATTTTAGAGACCTCAGGGAAGAGCAAGAAAATGTGGCTTGAGTTACACCGTGAAGCGTGAAAGCAGGTGGGCAAGAATCAGAGAATCATTTTGGTTGGAAAAGCCCCTCAAGATGATGGAGTCCAACCGTTCCCCAGCCCTGGCACTGCCCCATGTCCTGAGAACCTCATCTCCGTCTGTCCAACCCCTCCAGGGATGGTGACTCCAGCACTGCCCTGGGCAGCCTGTTCCAATGCCCCACAGCCCTTTGGGGAAGAAATTGTTCCTAAATCCAACCTCAACCTCCCCTGGTGCAACTTGAGGCCGTTTCCTCTGCTCCTGGCACTTGTTCCTTGGGAAGAGCACCCATGAAGGAGCCAGACACCCTTGGGTGCTGGGTCACCCCAGCCTGCTGTCCCGCTGGGAGGTGACTGCGGAGGTGTCAAACTAAAGAAAAGAGGTTGCTGGGGTTGGGGATGCGTTCAGGAGGTTGCTCAGAGGGGTGGGATGGGATGCAACAGAGCAGCTGAGGATCCAGGCAGGATGCTACATGCACACATGAGTCTGTGCGTGGGATTTGGGTGGCCAGGGGTGGCAATTCCAGGTCCCCCGTCTCCACAGCGCTGCATCGACTGGAACCGCGACCTCCTGAAGCAGGAGCTGGGCCTGAGCGAGCAGGACATCATCGACATCCCCCAGCTCTTCATCCTCAAGGGCACCCACGCGGACGCCTTCTTCCCGAACATGGTGAGACCCCCCGCACCCCTCTTTTCCCATCCACACCTGCTGCAAATACACCTTTTGGGTGGAAAACACTGTTTGGCTTGGGTTTTTTTTGGTCTGGCTGCAGGTGAACATGCTGGTGCTGGGCAAACACCTGGGCATCCCCAAACCCTTTGGCCCGAAGGTGGGTGGGCAGTGCTGCCTGGAGCAGCGGGTGCGGGAGCTGCTGGAGCCCCTGGGACTCACCTGCACCTTCATCAACGATTTTTTCTCCTACCACCTCCTCTGCGGTGACGTCCACTGCGGCACCAACGTCCGGCGTAAACCTTTCGCCTTCAAATGGTGGCACATGGTGCCCTGAAACACCCGGGGACGTGCTGGGGTCCCCCAACGGGAGGATGAAGGTGCATTTGGTGCATCAGAAGATGCATCAACAACGAGGGTTTTGCCAATAAAGCTGCATTAACACTGAAGACGCAGCTCTTCCCCTCTCCCGTCCTTTCTTCCTCAGCTACTGGGTTGAAAATATTGTTATAAACCTTTTTTTTTTTGAGGGGGGGTGTTATAGGAATGGTGGTTTTACGGGATGGTAAAGTCGTGGTGGGTGGAGGATGGACATAGAGCAGCTTCAGGAGCGTGGGACGTGCGAGTCAGCTGGTTTGAGGCCCCATCCCACTGCTAAACCTTCTTATTGTTCCTTATGCCGGGTTTGTAGCGAATAATCCTCCCCCCAATTCCCTTTATCAGCCAAAAAAGAATACCTGCTGGGGGTAGACCAGCCCTCCGCCCTGGCACGGTGACGAGGCAGAGCCCTGTCCTTGTGCAAATTATTTTATGCCTTCCCCAGCGAGCAAATTTCCGTTTTCCTTTTCTCTTTCTTTCTTTTCTTTCTTCTCATGGCAAACAAAGCGTGGCGTGTCCCTGGACTGACCTGGCACCGCTGCCCGGCCCTCACCCAGCAGGAACTGGCACCAGGAACCGAAACCAGTCCCTTGCGCCTGGCACTGCTCAGCCCTCTGCAACTATTCTGGGGCTAAACCCACTTATTTTGGGGGGCAGTTTTCTTTTCTAGCAGCACTTTTTGAGGTGTAAAAGTGTCACTGCGATGCCGCGTTTGCAAGCGGTGCTGGAGAAACAAGGGAGATGCTCCCCCGAAGGGTCACACGTCCCTCTTGGCACCCCTCTTTTTTACCAAAAAGCTGATTTCTGACCCCAAACCCCCCCTTTTCCCCACAGTTATGACTCTGCTGATTTTCCCCCAGCGGCAATATTAAATTCCAGCGGCGTGTGACCCTGGAGGGAGTTGGTGGGGGGACAGCTGCATTGGCAAAGGGCTCTCCCACGCCGAGACGAGGATTTAATTAAAACAAAGGCGATTAAAGCCGTGGCGGGCTCTGCTGTTCCCACCGCAGGTGACATGCCCACCCCCTGATAGGACAAGCACCCAGAGGATGGGACAAGCACCAAGCCTGCACCTTCAAAATAAGAATTAAAGCCTTTTTTTTTTTTTTTTTTCCAGCTGGGCAAATAAAACCCTTTAGGAGGAGAAATAAAACCCCTCTGAGCCGAGCGCTGGCACGTCCCCAGCTTGGCTCTGGTGTCACACTGAATATTTTACAGCGTGGGTTTAAGGGTGACTGGTCACATCAGCGCCTCTTTGTGCTTAGAGGGGAAAAAAACCGCCCCCGAGCTGCTTAAAAATAATTAACCCCCCCCCCCCCGTGGGTGTCTTGGGGTTCTTTTCCCCTGGCGCTGATTCATGCTCCACCACCGGGAAGCACGACCGGGTACCACGCACACCCAGCCCGGGGGCCAAAAGCCTAGAGGTGGGATTAAACCAGGCTTTGCTTAATCCCCTCCCAGCAGCCAGGCTTTATAAATCCCCTCCTGCCACCCAGCGCAGCACCCAAGGGTGCTCCGGGGGCGGCCGGCATGGCCCAGCAGCGCCGCGTCCAGCTCTCCACGCAGCGTCCCACCAGCACCGTCTGCGTGCTGGGCACCGAGCTCTCCCTGGATGTCTGTGGGTAAGTGGCCACGAATAAATTTAAAAAAAAATAATAAATAATCTGCTTTTTTAAAACTTTTATCCCCTTCAAATAGCTCAAGGTGGGGGTGATGCTGCTGCTTCGGTGGTTTTTCTAGGGGATGCTGAGTCTGGGATGGAGGGGATGCTCCAAATCGCGACGCAGCGATCCCTCCATGGTGGATTTTGCATTTTTTGGGGGTGCAAAAATCCCCCCCCGAGGAGGTTTGAGCGATGTCCCAGGCTGAGTTACACATCCCGGCCTGGAGGCTGCGGTGTCGTCGCACAAAATATAAATAATTTCCCTGTTTTGGGGGAACGTGGGGAGCGAAACCACCACGGCGCTGCTGGCCGGGGCGGCACCGCCGGGTGTTCCAGCTGCTTCCCTGGCCCCAGCCCAAGCTCGAGTGCTTTTTGCCAGCAGGTTTTTGCTTTTCGCTTCCTTAAAGCTCGGCTCAAGCAGCAGCTTAGGGGAGTTTTTCTATTCCTTAAAGCATCCAAACTCGCTGCAGCATCCCTACATCCTCTCCAGCGGGCCCCGGGGTGGGATTTTCCTTCTCCCTGTGGGGACGGATCTGAGTTTTCCTCCTGGCAGGTCGGGATTTGCGATTCTTGGCCCGTCGCCTGGGATTTCTTTCTTTTGCACCGAATAAGAGCGATGTGAGCTGCAGCCTGCCCGGTCGCAGCTCCGCTTTGCTTTTCAGGGGATGTACCCGCTCAGCGCTCGCTGCTTTGGGGTGAAATGCGAATATTTGGGCAGCCCCGTAGCAAAATAACCCCCCAAAAACTGCTCCGGAGTTTTGCGAGATCTGTTGCAATTGCATTTTGCAGGGTTCACTGTGATTTAATATCGCAAGATTTAGTGCACATGGCAGGGTTTATCGCCATTAATATTGCGGGATTTGTTGCAGTTGCGTTTTGTAGGGTTTGTGGTGTTTTGCAGGAGTGGTTGCAATTGCATTTTGAAGGATTAGTGGTGTTTTGGGGGGTCTCTTTTTTTTTTTAAAGAATTAATTGCAATTGCATTTTGCAGGGTTCTCTGCAACTGAATTTAGCAATGTCTAGTGCACATTGTAGGGTTTATCGCCATTAATGTTGCAGGATTTGTTGCAATTGCGTTTTGTAGGGTTTGTTGTGTTTTGCCGGGTGTTTTTCCTGTAGTTTTTTTTTTTTGCAATTGCACATTGCAGGACTTGTTGTATTTTGCAGGGTTCACTATTATTTAATATCACAAGATTTAGTGCATATGGCAGGGTTTATCACCGCTAACATTGCAGGATTTGTTGCGGTTTCACGTTGCAGGACGTGTTGCATTTTGCAGCATTTGATGCAAATGAATATTGCAAAGTGTGGCCCGTACCGCAGGCTTTGCTGCAATTATTATTGTGCGATTTGTTGCCGTTGCCTTTTGCAGGATTTGTTGCCTCTGCCAGGATTTGTTGTAATCGCCTTTCGCAGGATTTATTGCAATTGCCTCTTACAGGATTTGTTGTGATCACGTTTTGCAGGACTTGTTGCGATTGCCGCTTGCAGGATTCGTTGCATGTTGCAGGGTTTATTGCAGCTGCATAGTGCAGGATTCGGTGCATTTTGAAGAACTGGGTGCAACCGAATACTGCAGGGTTTGTTGCATTTCGCAGGACTTGTTGCAATTCAATTTTGCAGGTTGCATTGCATATTGAAGGACTGGGTGCAATTACATATTGCAGGATTAATTGCATTTGGTAGGGCTTGTTACGATTGCACAGTGCAGCACTTGTAATTAATTTTGCAGGACTTACGGAAATTGCACGTTGCAGGACTTTTTGCACTTCATTTTGCAGGATTAATTGCACATCGCACAGCTTGTTGCGGTTGCATTTTGCAGGATTAATTGCACATTGCAGGACTTACTGCAATCGCACCTTGCAGAACTTTTTGCAATTGCATTTTGCAGGAGCATTTGAATTTTGCATGACTTGTTGCGGTTGCGCATTGCAGCATTTCCTGCATATTGCAAGACTTCTTGCCCACGGCAGGCTCTGCATCCCCTGCAGCTGGCCCCACACTGTATTACTCCAGCAATTCCCCCCCCAAAAAACCCTCTCACTGTGCTTTTCCCCCCGCTTAGATCTGCACCCAAAGATGCCGTCACCTTCCACGTGCAAGGCACGCCGGGCGTGAAAATCTACGTGGTGCACGACACGCAGAGCGTCAAGTTGCCCTCCAGCGTGTCCCGCTGGCCCCTGGCCGCCGGCGCCGAGGTGCTGCTGGCCATGGACACCCTCAGCAAGGACGTGGGGGACGAAAAGGTGGGTGTCGGGGTCCCCGGTAGGATCCAGCCCCACCTTGGCGTGGTGACGAGCACCCACTTGTTGTTTCAGGTGAGGATTTCATATTTTGGAGAGGCCGGCGGGGTGCCCGTGGGCAGAGCCATGTTGTACCTCACCTGCGTGGGTAAGTAGTGGGGGGACACCCCAAAATTGTGGCGGTGGTGGGGATGTCCCCCCCTCAAGCATCCTTGTCCCCGCAGAGATCTCGCTGGACGCCGACACCAGCCGTAGCGGCGCGGTGAGCAAGACGCTGCTGGATAAGGTAGAAAAAGGCGGGCGGGAGGCCCACAGGATCACCGTAGGATGTGGGGAGCGTGATGACTGACACCCCCAACCCTGTTTGACCCCCCCAGGCGACGTGGACGTGGGGTCCTGATGGCCACGGGGCCATTCTGCTGGTGAACTGCGACCGCGATGACCCCAAAGCCGAGATGCTGGATAACCACGACACCGCTATCCGCTCCTACGATGGTACCAGCGCATCCCGCACAAGAAAACCCCATTTTCCTATATTTTCCCCCCAAATTTTTCCTTTCTTATCCCATTTAACCCCCCCCAGACCTGAAGGACATGTCGCAGATGGTGCTGCGCACCCGAGGTCCCCGCACCATCTTCACCGGCCACCGCCTCATCCTCCACGTGGGCTTTGGTGACGCCGATAAAGTCGGAGTTTTCTACGGCGGCAGTGAGTGCTCGATGCTGGGGTTTGTGGGGGGAAAAAACACCCCAAATTACTTGGGTTCAAGCAAAACACGGAGAAAATTATCAGGCTTCAAGCAAAGCGGGTACCACTTCCTCAACATCCAACCTTCATCCCGCCCAGGAGGTTTTATCTGATGCACTGGGTGATTTTGCTCTCTGGGATCAAAGATGCCCTTTTCGCAAGGTTTAGGTAAAAAATTAAGCTGGAACGCTGCAGAAAAAGGGTTGGTTGGTTAAGGGGGGGTTGCACCCGCAGACAGCGTCACGCTGGAGGACTACAAACACGTGCTGGGGGGGTCAAAACTCGCCTACGCCGTCAAACCCAGCCGGCACCAGGAGGAGAGCATCTTCTACGTAGAGGGACTCGCCTTCCCCGACGTCGACTTTTCGGGGCTGGTGTCTTTTCACGTCACGCTGCTGGAGAGCCCCGAGAAGGTACCGGCCACGGGGGGGGTCAGGGTGACACGTAACAGGGGGTAAAAGAGCTCAAATATTGCCCCAAACCCGCCGCAGGGTTTGCTGGAAACACCGATTTTCACGGACACGGTGGTTTTCCGCGTGGCTCCGTGGATCATGACACCCAACACAGCAGCACCGCTAGAGGTTTTTGTCTGCAGGTGGGTTCTGGGTGTGGGGGGGTGGCCACATCCTTCCCTGGTGCTGGATCAACCCCTCATATTCTATTTTTTCTTCCAGCGTGGACAATAATGAGGATTTTGTGGCGGCCGTGGGTGCTCTGGCCGAGAAGGCCAAGTGTCCGCTCACCATCTGCCCGCTGCCGGAGAATCGCCGGGACCGCTGGATCCAGGTGGGTGCAGGATGATGCTCAGCGCCATCCTCGCTGCTGCAGCTCCTGGGGGGCTCCCCCAAATCTTCTCCATCTCTTCTCCAGGACGAGGTTGAATTTGGCTACGTGCAAGCCCCCCACAAGACCTTCCCTGTCGTCTTCGACTCGCCCCGTGACCGCGGCCTGAAGGATTTTCCCATCAAGAGGATCCTGGTACCCGACCTCTTCCTCCTCCCTTCCCCAGCAAGGCCTAAAGCTTTGCAAACCCATCGAAAAATAGAAAAAAAAAATATATTTTTTTCTTCCACATTTTGAGAAGGGAAGAGCCAGCACAGCGGATGATTCGGGAGTGCTGCATTTTGGGTGCTTATACCTATTTTTTTAACCATTATCACCTTTTTTTTAATCATCGTCACATTTTTTTTTCCCCATCCAGGGCCCTGATTTTGGCTACGTGGCCCGGCAAGCGCCGGAAGGTGCTTCCAGCCTCGATTCCTTCGGGAATTTGGAGGTGAGCCCCCCCGTGACGGTGCAAGGCAAGGAGTACCCCTTGGGCCGCATCCTGATCGGCAGCAGCTTCCCCAGGTGAGATGCAGGATGGAGGCACCAAACACTGGAAACAAAACCCAAAAAAAGGATTTTTATGCACCGTTTGAGGTTGGTTGCACGCAAAGCATCACCTTCGGGCACCCCAAAATTGCAGCCCCCTCCTTGTGCTCCCCCCAGATTCGGTGGCCGGCGGATGGCGAAAGCCGTCCGGGATTTTCTGGTCGCCCAACGCGTGCAGGCGCCCGTGGAGCTGTTTTCCGACTGGCTCCGCGTCGGCCACGTCGACGAGTTCCTCACTTTCGTCCCTGCGCCCGATCGGAAGGTAACGAGTCCCGGGGAGGGGGAAAAAGTGGAGTTGCAACCTTTATACCCCCCTCAAAATCAACTTTTTCTCCCTCCGCAGGGGTTTCGGCTGCTCCTGGCCAGCCCCAGCGCCTGCTACCACCTCCTCAAGGAGAAACAAGAGGAGGGGTTCGGCGAGGCCGTGATGTTCAAGGGTAGGATGAAAAACGGGGCTCGATGGGTTTATTTTTCCCTTTTTCCTGCAAAACGCAACAGGGTGGGTGAATGCACGACACCCGAAACCCGGCTAATGGCTGGGAAGTGCTGCCGGCAGCAAGAAATAAGCAGAATTGATTAAAAAGCCGCGTGGATTTGATTTCCTGGGTTGGGGTGGAGGTCGCTGCTGGGGATCCCCGAAATGAGGGAGCTCCTGGCTCAGAGCTGGGGAACGCGCCCCAAATGCGTTGGGGGAGGAATTCCCGCCCCGTTCTTTGTGCTGCAGGGCTGGCGGGGGTGGCGAAGCCGACGATAAACGAGATTCTGGCTAACGAAGCCCTCCGGAAATTCAATAATTACGTCCAGGTGAGGAAAGGGGAGCAGGGGGCTCTGTCCATCCACCCATCCATCCACACCTTCCTCTGTCCATCCACCCACGCACCCCTTTGTCTGTTTGTCCATCCCTCTGTCCATTCACCTATCTCTCCGTCCCTCCATCTGCCCACCCATCTTTCCATTTCCATTCTTCATTCTGTCCATCCTTCTGTCCCTATGTTCCTCCATCCATCCACCTGCCCCTTCATCCCTCTGTCCATCCACCCTCCATCTGTCCATCTATCCTTCTGTCCATCCATTTGTCCATCCACCCATCCCTCCCACCCTCCACCTACCCCTTCCTCTGTGCGTCCCTCCACCCATCCCTGCACCCTTCTGTCCATCTGTCCACCCATCCCTCTTTCTATCTCTCCATTCCCCCTTCTGTCCATCCTTCTGTCCCTCCATCCACTGCTTTGTGCCTCTGTCCACCCGTCCCTCTGTCCATCCACCCATCCTTCTCTCCATCCCTTTGTCCCCCCACCATCCCTCTGTCCATCTCTTTGTCCCTCCATCTGCCCCCCACTCTGTCCATCCCTCTGTCCATCCTCCATCCGTCCATCCCTCCCCGCTGACCCCGCTCTGTCCCCCCAGAGCTGCATCAGCTGGAACAGGGACATCCTGAAGCGTGCGCTGGGCTTGGCCGAACCCGACATCCTCGACCTCCCCCAGCTCTTCCGTGGCGACGCGGCCGCCGGCGCCGACGCCTTCTTCCCCGACATGGTACCCGCTCTCCCTCCCCGCCGCACCCGTTCGGTCCCAAATCCTCCTTTTCACACCAAATCCTCCTTTTTCACACCAAATCCCGCTCGCTGCAGGTGAACATGCTGGTGCTGGGCAAACACCTGGGCATCCCCAAACCCTTTGGCCCGGAGGTGGGTGGGCAGTGCTGCCTGGAGCAGCGGGTGAGGGAGCTGCTGGAGCCCCTGGGACTCACCTGCACCTTCATCGATGATTATTTCTCCTACCACCTCCTGTCCGGCGAGGTTCACTGCGGCACCAACGCCCGCCGGAAACCCTTCGCCTTCAAATGGTGGCACATGGTGCCCTGAGGTTCTTCCTCCTCCTCCCCAAATCCCTCTCCCCATCCCTCAAGTGCCTTTGGCGGCGGCCGTCAGGTTTAAAATAAAAATCAGGGCCGCAGCTTCATCCCGGCCTCCCTGCAAACTGAAATATTTTGAATGGAAAAATGTTTTTTTCCACACTGGGTGATGCTTTGTGGTGCTGTGGTAGGTGGGTATTGCTCTGAAATTAAAAATGGTTAAAGAGGGTGGAAAAAGGTGCTGGGGGGGGCGGTTATAGAGTTCTCGGTCTTGCTGTAGTGATGCAGGTGCAAAATACATATGGGTGCCCAAAAGCACACGCACGCCAAGGGGGGATGTGTGTGCACAGATATCCATGTGCAAAAAGGGGGGTGTGTGCACAAAAACGCACGCAGAAAAATACACGTGTGCACAAAACCAGGTGCATGCAGAAAAGGACGCGCACAAAACCGCGTGCGTGCGCAAAAATGCACACGCGCGTGCACAAAACTACACGTATGCACGAGAACACAGGTGCATGCAAATACACGTGCATGTGTGCACAGAAATGCATGCAAAAAAATTACGTGTGTGTGTTAAACCCACCACACGTGCAGAAAAACAAGTCTATGTGTTCCTAAATATAGGTGCATTCACAAAAATACACATGCCTGCACAAAATCCTGTGTGCACGTGCAAAAATGCACATGCATATACAAAAATGCATGTGCAAAAATGCACGTGCATGCACAAAACACTGCGTGCGTGTGCAAAAATGCACGTGCACGCACAAAACCACGCGTGTGCATGCACAAAAATCCATGTGCATGCATTAAAATACAGAGAAATGTACACACTGCCCTGGTTTTGCACCCTGCCTGTGGAATATTAAGGGGAAATATTCGGGGGGGGAATATTTTGGGATGTAAGATGCTGTTGGCTGCAGGACGGTGCCCTCTAATGGCTGTGGATTTGGGTTTGGGGATGTTGGATGTGCCTTTGCTTAAACTAATACAATTTAAATTAAATCTTTTTAAAATAAACACAATAGGGAGGGATACATTTGGTTAAATTAATTGAACTTAATTAAAAAAAAATTTAAAAACTTTAAACAGAAATAATAGGGAGGGATCAATTTGGTTAAATGAATTAAATGTCAATTTAAAATATAATTTAAAATAATAGGGAGGGATGGATTTGGTTAAATGAATTACATTTACATTGAAAATAGAGGAAAATTCAAAAATAAAAGATAAAATTAGAAAATTAATAAGGAGGGGTAAATTTGGTTAAGTGAATTAAATTTAATAATAACCAGAAAATAAAAATTAAAATTTAAAAAATGAATAGGGATGATAAATTTGGTTAAGTGAATTAAATTTAATAATAACCAGAAAATAAAAAAATAAAAAAATATAATAGGGAGGGATGAAATTAGTTAAATGTAACTGATTTGAAACCAAGAGGGAGGGACAAAGCGAGCGGAGCGCGGGGTGTACACAATGACATCGTTTATTTAAACATTTTACTCCGAGAAATATAAAAAAACCCATGAAGACAATGACAGCACTAACCCAGGACCCTCTCGGCTACAGGACGAGTCCTTCCCAAATCCTCGTGCTTCGGGACTCTTTTTCTTTTCATTTTTCTTCCTGAAGTTTAATCAGGCTAAAAAGATTTTGCTGGCAGGTAGGATGAAGCAAAACGATGCTTTTTTTGGGGGGGGGGGGGGTAAAAATGGGGTTTTGGTGATTTCTCCACCCCGTTTTATCGAGGCTGCAGCATCCGCTTGTGCCGCAACCCCCAAAAATACTTAATATTGCTAAAAAAGCGGAATATTTGGACTTTTCCACCCAGCTGCTCTCCCTGCCCTGGATATTTGATCTCTAACACACCCCCAAAAATATCTTAAAATAACCCCCCCAGCCCCAAAACAAATGAGAAAAACCAAACCCCAAACAAACTTGTTTTACTGCAAAAACTCCCCCGAGCACCCAGCGCGATCGGCCGGGGAGGGCGGAAAGGGCTTAAAACAAAGAAATCGAATTGAAATGAAAATTGAAAATTGAAAAAGAAAATCAAAATGGAAAAGAAAAATCACCCTTGGGTTGCGTGGAGGCAGAGCCGGGCTCCGCTCGAAAAGGCACCTCGTTTCTCCAGCACAGTGCACAGCGTCGTAGGAGGGAATCCCAGGCGGAAATAATTAAAAATAATTAAAAAAACCAAAAAAAAACAACAAAAAAGCAAAATAATTTTAATAAAAAGCTTTAGGGTTCCCCTCTTCATACCTGAGATCTCCCTGGGGTTGAGCGAGGGCTGCGACAGCGGGGAGGGGAACCCCAAAAATGCTGCATCCCCTTGTTGGGGGGGATGAGGAAAAATGTTTTAATCCTGAATCCCTCCGGAAAAAGGGATTTTGGGGGGGGGGATCCCCAAAATGAAGAGAGCTCAAAGAGGAGGGTATTTAGGAAAAACACAAAAAATTTGGAATATTGGGGGGGGGTGGAAAGAGGCGTTTTGTAGCTTTTCAAGTCCCCAATTTTGCCCCGATGGCTGGGGGGGGGGCGGTATTCGTGGCTGGGAAAAAGGGGGAATAATAAAAAAACTGATGCGGGAAAGAAATAAAAATAATATAAAAATAGTTAAAAAAATACTCCACCCATCCCCCCCTCCCCCCCCCAAAATCCTGTTACTGTCAGGGACTCAAAAAGCCCCGGGGGGGGGTGGGAAATACCCCCCCCGCGAAGGCTTTAGGAGAACAGGGGGTTAAACCACGGCTGGAAAAGCGGGTCTGGGGGCCGGGGGGGCCGCCCCTCAGAGGGTGCGGGGGTTGTACTCGGGCAGCTTGCGCAGCTTCTCCTTCTCGGCATCGCTCTCGTCACGGGCGATCACCAGCGAGTGGGCATAGCCCATGGCCACCTGGGGGGCACCGGGGAAACTGAGGCACGGGGGAGCTCGGGACGGGGGAAACTGAGGCACAGGGGAACAGAGGGACAGGGAAACTGAGGCACAGGGGAGCTGAAGCACAGGAGAACACAGGGACAGGGGAAACTGAGGCACGGGAATGGAGGCATAGGGGAAACTGAGGCACAGACGAATAGAGGGACGGGGAAACTGAAGCACAGGGGAATAGAAGGATGGGAATGGAGGCACGGGGAAACTGAAGCACAGGGGAAACTGAGGCACAGGTGAATGGAGGGATGGGGAAACTGAGGCATGGGAAAAACTGAGGTACAGGTGAAACTGAGGCATGGGGAAAACTGGGGTACAGGGGAACAGAGGCACAGGGGAAACCAAGGCACAGGGACCCTGCACCTCATCCCCACTTGGGCTTTTGTCGCCTGCTTTTGACCACTTGGAACATCCATGGGTGTGATGAGTTGTGTATGATCTCAGCTACCGTATTTATTTAAGGGGAGCCATGTGCCCTCTCTTGAGCACTCCATGGGTGTGATGAGTTGTGTATAGTCTCAGCTATCAATTTAAGGGGGGGGCTGTACTCCTCCACTCCAGCACACCATGGGTGTAATGAGTTGTGTACAATCTCAGCCACCATATTTATTTAAGGAGGGAGCCCCACACACCTTCTCTTGAGCACCCCATGGGTGTGATGAGTTGTGTATGCTCTCTGCTACCGTATTTATTTAAAAGGGGGCCCATACTCCTTCCTTCCAGCACCCCATGGGTGTGATGAGTTATGTATGGCCTCGGCTACCACATTTATTTAAGGTGAGGGGCCCACGCACCCTCCCTCCAGCATCCTCTGGCGGGTCGCCCCCTCACCTGCTCCGTGTAGATCCCATCCAGGGTCTTCACCTCTTGTGCTGCCGTCGAGGATTTGGGCTTGTGGTCCCCGTAACCCTGCCGAGTGCACCCCAGGGAGGCAGAAATCAGTGTGGGGGGGTGGGAAGCAGCCGGTCCCTCCCACTAGCAGCTGGGGGGGGGTTGGGGTGTTGAGGGCTCCCCAGTAAATGTTTCTTACCAGTTCCCCAAAGGTGGGAGATGGGCCCCAGCTGATGGTGCTCTCATCCGCCGCCACGATGATGCTGCTCTTCCTGCAGCGGGGTGCAAGGCAGGGTGACTCTGTGCGCCCCCCCCAAACCACCTGCACCCCCAAAATCTAAGAAACTGGGGTTTTAAGGGGGATCTAGGACTTACCCACAGGCCAGGCTGCGGATTTTCCAGCCGCAGAGGTCCTGCACGGCTTTGGGGTACATGGTGGACTCCCGGGAGGTGTTGGTGGCGCCCCAAAAAAACAACCCGCCTGCAAAGCCCGACATGGCCGCTCAAACAGCGGCACCCCCAAAACCTCCCCAATTCCCGACGGATTTGCTTTAAAAATCCCCCGAATCCCGACCTGTCTCGCTGACGGCGAAGGAGCAGGTGTAGCCGGCGTAGATCTGCGTCGCCCCGCGCCCCGGGAAGTCGAAGAGCTTCACCAGCCGCGGCACCATCTCGTCCTTCTGCTCGGCGTGGCCCAGCCGCCCGTAGCCCCCAAAGCCCCAGGAGAAAACGCGTTTCTGCGAGTCCAGAACCAGCTGGGGATGGAAAAACAGCCCCCCCGGCCATCAGCGGCTGAGACCCGAGCGGCTCGGTGCAGGGAGAGCCGCAGAGAAGCAACAAATCGCGTCGATTGCGGTAAGAGTTGCACACGTTAACCGCGCACTGCAAATCTCTAGCCTTAAATGCACCCTGCAAATATTGATCCTTAAATGCATCTTGCAAATCTTTATTCTTAAACGCATGCTGTAAACCTTTATCCTTAAAAGTGTCCTGCAAACATTTATCCTTAAACGCACCCTGCAAGTATTTACCCTTAAATGCGTCCTGCGAATATTTATCCTTAGATGCATCCTGCAAATCTCTATCCTTCTATGTATTCTGCAATAATTTATCTTTAAATGCACACTGCAAATCTCTAGCCTTAAACGCAGCCTGCACGTATTTATCCTTAAACACACGCTGCAGGTATTTAACCTGATACGCATGCTGCAAATCTTGATCCTTAAATACACGTGGCAAGTATTTATGCTTATATGCACTGCAAATCTGTCCTTATATGCATGCTGCACATTTCGATCTTTAGACTCGCTCTGTAAATTTCAATCCTTAAATGCATGCAGCAAGTATTTATCCTTGTATGCACACTGCAAAAGTTTACCCTTAAATGTACACTGCAAATATTGATCATTATATGTATGCTACGAACCTCTATCCTTAAGTGCACGCAGCNTCTTAAACGCAGGCTGCACATCTCTATCCGTAAATGATTCCTGCATGTATTTATCCTTATATGCACACTGCAAATCTTGAGCCTTAAATACACGCTGCACGTATTTATCCTTAGATGCACGCTGCAAATATCTATCCTTATATGCATGCTGCAAAACTTCACCCTTAAATGCAGGCTGCAAATATTTATTGTCAGATGCACGCTGCAAATTTCAATCCCTAAATGCACGCTGCACACATCTATCCTTATACGCACCCTGCAAAGCTTTAAGGATCCGTTTAAGGATCCTTAAACGCTCCTGCAAACACCCCTAAACGCACGCCGCAATCTTTACCAATCCACGCGAGTCTTTAGGGTGAAATGCACGCGCTCCCCGTACCGTGTGGTTGGCCCCGCACGCCACGTCCCGCACCACCACGTTGGGGACGGGCAGGATCTGCCCATCTTTGGTCTTCTCGATGAAGATGGCCACGCGCCGCGGCACCAGCTCGCAGTCGTACTCGATCCGCTGCGCCCGGGCGATGAATTTCCCGTCGGAATTATGGCCTGCGGGACGAAAACGGGGTGTCCACCCCCCCCCCAGCACCCCGTTATTTCCAAGCCAAAAATCCCATCTCTGCTTGCAAACCCCTTTTTATTTACAGCTCGCACCCCCCCTATTTTTGCTGGAGGTAAAGGGGAGGGATGAGGCGCTTGTCCAGATGGGGAAATTGAGGCAGGGAAACCTTTCCCCCAACCCTGTGAGAGCTCAAAATTGCAGCAAATCACCCCAAAATGGTACCGTACCCAGCTGCCCGTACTCAGGGCACCCGAAGGAGTAGAGATTTCCTTTGCAATCCATGATCATGCTGAATTCTGCCCCACACGCCAGTTTGGTGATGGGCTGCCCGTTGTACATGATCTGCGGGGGGAAAAAAGCAGAAAAAGGGATTTAAAAAAAAAACAACAACAGAAAACAGGTAAAAAACTTCCAAAGGGAACCCTGAAATCTTCAAATCTGGGGTTTTATTTTAATTTCTTCTTCGCATGGAAACAACATCCCTAAGAGGGATGCTCCGGCCTCCTCGAGGGGTTTGGGCTCTGCTAAGGGATTTTTTTCAAAGTGGAAATGCCCAATCTGCGTTTTTTTTGCCCAAAATAACAAAGGGAAGCAGGGCAAAAGGTGGCACTACCTGTGTGGGGCTGGGCACGGCGTCCGTCTGGTTCCCCAGCCCCAGCTGCCCCATTTTGTTCTCCCCGAAGGCAAACACCGAACCGCTCTCTGCAAAAAAAACCACACAAAAGTTGTGGTGTTTGGGGGTAAAACGGGTTGATTTTAGGCAATTTGTTGAAAATATGAGGGGTTTTTGATCACCTGTCAGCGCCAGCGTGTGGTTGCGGCCACAAGCCGCCAGCACGATGGCTTCGCCCCCCAGCACCTCGATGAGCTTCGGCGCCTCCACCCGCTTCGTGTCCCCGTGGCCCAGCTGCCCTTTCTCATTGCGACCTGGCCAAAAATCAGAGTTTTCACAGAATGTCAGGGGTTGGAAGGGACCTGGAAAGCTCATCCAGTGCAACCCCCCGGAGCAGGAACACCCAGATGAGGTTACACAGGAAGGGGTCCAGGCGGGTTTGAATGGCTGCACAGAAGGAGACTCCACAACCTCCCTGGGCAGCCTGGGCCAGGCTCTGGCACCCTCACCATGAAGAAGTTTCTTCTCATATTTAAGTGGAACCTCCTGTGTTCCAGTTTGCACCCATTGCCCCTTGTCCTGTCACTGGTTGTCACCGAGAAGAGCCTGGCTCCATCCTCCTGACACTGCCCCTTTCCATATTGATCCCCATGAATGAGGTCACCCCTCAGTCTCCTCCAAGCTCCAGAGCCCCAGCTCCCTCAGCCTTTCCTCACACGGCAGATGCTCCACTCCCTTCAGCATCTTGGTGGCTGCGCTGGACTCTCTGCAGCAGTTCCCTGTCCTTCTGGAACTGAGGGGCCAGAACTGGACACAATATTCCAGATGTGGTCTCACCAGGGCAGAGCAGAGGGGCAGGAGAACAAGGGAGTGACCCCCAAGCTGCCTCAAAATGGCGGCAGCAGAATCACCTCAGGGCTCCAAATGGCGGCACCAGAATCACCTCAGGGCTCCAAATGGCAGCCCCAGGGGAACCAATTTTGGGGTTTTTGGCCTTGATGCAACACTCTACACTTGCCCATGTCATATCGCATTAAATTTCTCCCTGCCCAGCTCTCCAGCCTGTGCAGCTCTCTGATGGCAGCACAGCCTTCCAGTGCCAGCCACTCCTCCCAGTTTGGTGTCATCAGCAAACTGGCTGACCCCTCATCCAAGTCATTGATTAATATATTGAATAGTACTGGTCCCAGTACCGACCAGTAGACACAGACCTCCAACTGGACTCTGCCCCATTGACCACAACCCTCTGGCTTCTTCCCTCCAGCCAGTTCACCCCCCACCTCACTACCCCATCCTTCCGCCCACGCTTCCTCAATTTAACATTTTCTACAGGAAAAGCTTCCCTGTGTTTTTTGGGGTGGTTTTATTTTGGGGGGGGGGCTCACCCCAGCTCCAGAGCTTGCCCTCGGCGGTGATGAGGAGGCTGTGAGCGGCGCAGGGCCCCGACACGACGCTGCGCACCTGGATCCCTGAGAGGCAGCCATACCTGTGCGGCCCCCACAGGTTCTGGCCCAGATTTCGATATGCAACTGGACGGGGGAAAAAAAGAAGGAAAAATATATATTAATTTAAAAAAAATTTACGTTAATGCAAAAAAAAAGGGGGGGGAATAATGAAAGATAAATGCAATAAAAAGGAAGGAAAGGTAGTGGAATATAAACGCAACAAAAAAAGGCAGGAAAGGTAATGGTACATAAATGCATAAAAAATAAACAGGAAAAGGAACAAAACATAACTGCAAAAGAAAAAAGCAGGAAAAAACGTTAATGTAATGTAAAGGCATAAAAAGTAACGCATTTGTTTCGTTTTGCAGGAGATGCAGCGCTCTCTAAGTTCTGGTCCAGGTTGAGAGATGCGACGAACTTCTCCCAAAAGCAATTAGTTAAATTTAATATAGATGCATCAAAATGAACTAGAAAACTTAATGAAATACAAATGCAAAAAAGCAGAAATAAAATTATTGAATTGAATATAAAGGCATAAAAAGTAGGCGGCGCATTCATTTTGCTTTGCAGGAGACCCAGCGCACCCGTAGTTCCAGTCCAGGTTATGAGATGCAACTGTAACTCCTCCCAAAATTAATTAATTTAAGAAAATTAAGTAAATATAGATGCAGAAAAAGTGAGCAGAAAAAGGAACGAAATATACATGCATTAAAAAATAAGCAGCGCGTTTATTTTGCTTTGCAGGAGATTCAGCGCATCCCAAGTTCTGGCCCAGGTTACAATATGTAACGGTAAAAAAAACCCCTTCAAAACTATTAATTAATAAAAATAATAACTAAATATCAATGCGGCATGAATAAGCAGAAAAAATTAATTAAATATAAAGGCATTAAAAAATAAGCAATGCCTTTAATTTGCTTTGCAGGAGACCCAGCGCGTCCCAAGTTCTGGCCTGGATTATGCTACGCAACTGTAAAAAAAAAAAACCCTGTAAAAAGGTTAATTAATAAGGGTTAACTAATAGGAATAATAATATAAATGCAATAAAGGTAAGCAGAAAAAATAATTAAATATAAAGGCATCAAAAATAAGCAGCGCCTCCATTTTGCTTTGCAGGAGACCCAGCGCATCTCACGCAACTGGTTTAAAAACACCTCAAAAATAGTAATTAAATAAAAAATAAATATAAATGCATAAATAATAAGACGAAAAAGAATAATTACAATACGTTTGTGTCAGCTCACCTTGCTGCTTAGGCACTTCTTTGCGGCCGATCAAGTCCCAGTTGGTGGCCCCGAAAATGAGGAGCTGCCCCCGGCACTTGGCGCCTTCCAGCTTCTGCAAGGAGCCGGAGACCGTGAGGGACATGGGGACACTGGGGACATTGGGGACATGGGGGACATGGGGGGTACTGGGGACATCGGGGACATGGGGAACATCGGGGACACTGGGGACATGGGGGACATTGGGGACATGGGGGGTACTGGGGACATCAGGGACATGGGGGGTACTGGGGATGTGGGGGATGAGGGACAAGAGTGACACTGGGGACTCAGGGGGGACACTAGGGACATGAAGGTTATGGGGGACACTGGGGACATGAAGCACATGGGTGATACAGGAGACACGGGGGATTTGGGGTACACAGGTGATGTGAGGGACATGAGGGACACATGGAGGACACTGGGGGACATGAGGGACATGCATTAGGGGGTGCAAAGGGCTGCACTATGGGGTGCAATGGGGGATACATTAGGGGTGTATTATGGGGTGCAATGGAGGATATATTAGGGGTGCATTAGGGGGTGCAATGGGGGATACATTCGGGGTNCATTAGGGGTGTATTATGGGGTGCAATGGGGGATATATTAGGGGTGCATTAGGGGGTGCAATGGGGGTACATTGGGGTGTATGTGGGATGCATTAGGGGGTGCACGAGTGGTGCATTGGGGGTGCAAGGGGGGTGCATTACAGGGTGTAATGGGGGTGCAGGATACAGTGCATTTGGGGTGTAATAAGGGGTGCATTAAGCGATACAAGGGGGGTGCATTACAGGGTGCAATGGGGGTGCAAGGGGCTGCGTTACAGGGTGCAATGGGGATACAAGGGGGTGCATTATGGGGTGCAAAGTGGGTGCATTAGAGGGTGCAAGGGGGATGCATTAAGGGGTGCAAGGGAGAGTGCAAGGGGGTGCATTAGGGGGTGC
>VWYH01006503.1:833282-867903 GCA_013399365.1 Pampusana beccarii | reverse complement strand
TTCCATTTAGTGGTTTGTATCATTACGCTCACTTTTACAGGCTATATAAGGCTCAGATCACAATTCAGTCTTTAGTACTTCGAAGACTTATGCATTCCAGGTACATGTAAGTATGGTAACAGAGGCTGGCTAGGCATATTAGATTAGAATCTGAGCCTTTATGTGCAGTTGAAACCTTCACAAACATTAGGAATGTGGTATGAGGCTGAAATAATCCTTTTGTTGCAAGGTATATCAAATACTTAGTTTTAAGGGTAACATTGCTTAAAGTGCTCAGAAATCTCTAAGGGCAATTTCCTCTTTAATAGTTTTATATCATAAAAAATGAAATAGCTGAAGCTGAAAATTGAAGAGGTGCAGTAAGTTTTCTGTACCTTACTATCCAGTTATTTACATTCAGTTACAGACCTCAAACTCATCCCTGTCCAAACCCTCAAAAGCAGGCTTTTTAAATCAGGAAAAAGGAAAAGCAGGGTGGCGGTGACGGGAACCTCTGCTCTGTTTATCAGAACCGCTACGGATTTATTGTTAGTATAAGCTAAACCAACATTCAGAATGCCTATGGAAATTTAGGGTGGTCTTCTCCCAAGTCATATACTACACATCACAATTCTGTCAAAAGGCAGTTCCGCGTACTCTCTCAGAAGTTGACTTCTGATAATTCTTCTATAAACTGAAGCACAGGGAATGTGGAAAGAGTTATGTCCCTGGGCACTTTAAACTGACAAAGCCCTGGATTGTCAAAAATATGTCAGGAATCACTTGTCGCAAAGAAATTCAGGCAAGAGTGGAAGCTTTATGTTTACATACATATAAAACTTATTTTCTCCTGCTTTCAAGAGGCTAATCCCAAGTGCCTTTCTTAAAAGTCACAATACAGTTTCTCCATCCCCAAAATGTCTAAACATAAAGTTTGTTTCATTGTTTGAAGTCATAAAGATTCGTTTCCCCTGCAAAAGCCACCAAAACTCAGAATAAAGAGAAAAGCAGACATTCTTCTATATATGGAAGAAATTTCAAAATTGGGTAAAAATTCCAAGTCACAATTTAAAATATACTACCTATTATTTTTTCTGTATACGAAACAAAGTAGAGATATTTTTATCCACAGAATAAAGAAAACATTAATAAAGAGAACATAAATAACTAAGAAAATATTTCAGGATAATTAATATAATACCTGGATAATCTATGCAAGTCTGCAGAGTACATAAACACTCATGACATAAAGCCCAGAGTTCATAGTCTTTCAGAGGTTTACCATACCAGGACAACAGGAGTTTTAGAGAGATCCACTGAAAAAAANAAAAAAAAAAAAAAAAAAAAAAGGTGAGGATGCAGAAAGTTAGTAAAAGTCATCACAAACCAAAAATGTTTACTGACACAAAGTAAATCTTAATATACAACACTGTCACCTAAAAAGCATTAAGGTATTCATTGCAATTGTCAGTAATATACTACTACTATTTCTTATTGAAAAAGCATTGCAAGTTGGCTGTATAGATGAACCAGTAGTTTCTTAATTGCATAACAAAGGCGAGATTTCAGCAAGAATAGAGGTGTTTCAGGAAAAGTAGGCTGTTTGGAAGCTGTTTCTTATCATACTAAGGAAAAACTCTCTTAAGATGCCAAAGATGACACATAATTGTAGGGAGACCACCTAGGCTTGAAAACATAAAAATCCAAACGATCACCACCACCACCAAAAAAAAATCCCGCATTCAAATCCTGATTTACCCTGACAGTTGCATTGCAAGTCTTACCTTAAAGATTTCATCAACATTTCTTGTTCTTCTGTGAAAGATGTTCACAATATCGACAGAATTAATGACAGATTTAATTGAAGTCCAAGCATGTTCTTTTTTTTTAAACACTGGATGTTCAATTTGTAGCGACAGCATTTGTTTTTCTGGCCATCAGTTTAGCTTTTGATACCTGACATAATACACTAATGCGACAAAGATATTGCTCCATGGAAACTTACTGTTCTTGAGAGAATCCATGTTTTACATTTTGTGATTACATTTTTTTTTTGGTGAATGTAAGAACTTGACACTGATAGTGCTGCACAGACACCTTTCCCATCAAGTTCTGCTAATAGAAGAGCTTATCACTACTAGTGCCTCTTGACATCAGACGGACTTTACGATCACCATTCAGCTGCCAAAGAACAGTCAAAAATTCACTGTAGGTAGAAACCTCTGGGTTAGAGCAGACCCATCCAACTGCTTTAAAAAACAGCACAGCACATTTTCTGTTGCATATGCAGCCCTAAGATAGTAAACCATCTCTAAATGTCAGCTTTAGGCCATCTTGGGGAGAAGAACTACCAGATGCAAACTCAGGATTAACTCTGGAAAAACAAACAAAACAAAACCAGAACACACAAGACAGAAATAAAAATTAAAACCTCTGAACTGTTCCGTTGTTTTCAGAGACACCTTTGTATCCCAGTCAATGTTTGTAAAATCTAAATAGACTAAGGGTCTCTCACACACAATAGTACATCATTACATTTGCCAAATCGATCTCTGCACTGTCATTTACTGCAGCCAATTTCTCATAATCCTGGCTATGACAGTCCAAACAGTGCCTCACTGAAGTCTATCATAAACTATGTAATTAACAGAATATTGCATTAACTTTCATCAAGACCAAAAACCAGAAGTTATTTTCCTGCAATATATGGGGAGGAGAAAAGGAACTACATTAATTTCTGCATCTGAAACTTCATTGAAAACTTAATTTTTACCAGAAAATCTTTTCAAATAAGGTAATACTTTAGGATCACAGTATTTAAATATTCCGTCAAGGTGAACCAGATAAGCTATTAATTTTTAACAAGATGTGCCATTAAACACCTTTTTATTTACTTACAATGTCTTACTCTCTGCCTACAACTAACACACAAAAATGAATTCAGTGCTTTTTTTCTCCTATCCTCTACTGAGGAACACAGCAAAAGTTAGTAACTTTGGAACAGACAGATTTGAAGCCAGATAATAAAGTTAAACTTCATCCTCAAATTTTGCTATCGCCAGCATCCTAGAGTGCAAAATTCTTTCATTAATGTGCTTCATTATACCTAGAAAACTAAGCTCCTGAACTGTCTGATAAAGAGACATCAATTACACAGTAGGAAGGAAGAGGTCAGATAGTCAAAAAGAATGAATTATTCTAGAGAACACTCAAGACAGAGCTTCAGAAGCTGTTGACTGATTACTGTGCCTGAACATGGCTGCATTCCCCCCTCCACTACATCCTGGTCCTCATGTGCCTCCAATGTCTTTGCTCACAGACACTTTACAATGAAAGCAGCAGACAAATCTTCAAATTCGCCCTGCACAGCTGACATGAGTGGAGAGACATCAAAAGAGAAATTCCACAGACTGACTAGAGCATTAAGAAGGTTTTGGAATTTGAGAATATTTTTGTAATAAGTACACACCACTGCCACATGTTTCTCTGTAAGAGAATCCCTCCTCTTGAAGTTTGTGTCCCTAGAGGCTCTAAAAGCTGCAGTGGAGAACGATGAACTTCCTCTATCACATATACATATCACCTCTCACTTCAGGAGAAGGTGATGAATAGCTAGCAAGGGGAAGAAGAATTTCTCACTAAACTGGAGACTGAAGTTAGTTGTACAGCAGAAAGCTGAAAGGTATTTCTCATCACTTCTTGGATATCCAAGCTCCCTAGAGGAAGAAATGACAGAAAGATTTAAGCACAGCAAGAAAGTAGGAATAAACCCTACAAGCAGCAGCAAAAGTTTGAGAAAGAAGAAAGTGTCAACGATAGACAACAAAAAAAGAGGATGAAAAGGCACCAGAAACTGAAATTCTGTTTCAGAAGAAAAAAAGGATGTAGGAAAAGCAAATCTTAGCAGAAGTGAGAACCACTACCATCCACAGGATGGCTAAAAAACCCAAATCAGGAGGGGAAGGGGGGGGCGGGCGGAAAGATACTGTCTGGTTACAGATTGGTGAATTTTATTTAACCATATACCCTCATTGTTTCTCTCTGGCAAACATCCTAAAGAAAGATTAAACTTCAAATATTAATAGTGCTAGCTAGTATTTTATGATAGTTGTTCTGTGATACTCACAAGTGACTGCATTGATATTGTCTCACTGTAAGTCTCTCTGCACCTTGACCATGCCAAAATATTATTTTTATTCCTGAAAAAACACCTGAGAAGGTCATCCTTCTAGTGTTCTAGTGTCCTACTTATTCAAAATGCTCATCGTCCTATACCAGAAGGAGAGAATTCTGGAAGACTTTGTTGGAAGACTGAGAGTTCAGACCTGCTGGGGACATGACGTTCTAACATCCAATACAGTCAAGGTACACAATAAGATATGTTTCATCACACATTTACATCTGTGATGAAAACCACATGGAATCTGGTTAAAATAGCTTCCAAAGGAAAAACAAAACACTTCTCAACCTAAGGTTATGAAGCAATTTTTATTTAAGCCTCAAAGCAGGTATGTAACAAAGTGGACTTTCAAATTTCACTGAGTCTGTTTATGTTTTGGTAAACATGTGTAAACTTCCTTTTTTAGGCGTCTGTCTCATGTTTGGTTGTTTCGTTTTTAAACACGCAAGTTTCTGATTCATGGCTATCGCTATTTCCTACAATTTTAAAAAAATCCCTATCAACCACCAAGAAAAAAAAATCTGAAGTGCTGGAAAACTGATGATTAAAATTTTTAGTGAAAACACTTCTTCATTATCTATTATATTAATTATCTAGCGTTGCTTCTTAATTATCTATTCAGACATTCTAGCAAAGCAAGCTCAAGGCAACTGTTAAGCATCCATGTGGCCTCAAGTCCACTTCATTTAAAGCATTAACAGGATTGTAATACTGACATAGATGTTCTATCACCAAATGAAATCGCACCAAAGAGCAAACAAAATTATAATCCAGTGCCTCTTCCTGAACTTTTTCTTCATGTTCTAGACCTTTTCATAACAGCAATTACCTAATCCAGTTTTTAAAGTGAGAAAATGTTTTTCACAGCACAGAAATTTTGACAGAAAACATGGAAAAGCCACATGAATTATTATTGCCTATAGGTACTGATGACATTTTGTTTTTTGCCAAAAAGATTGCATTTTAAACCTCGCTTGTTGAGAAAGTGATGTTTTTTCTTCAGTGCTACAAAGGTTATTTAACAGATCTTTTATTTCGTTGTTGTCACCACAACTGTAAAACCAAACTTTTCAAAGCATTCAGACTATGCCAATGTACAAGATTTTATGAACATAATGCTGGCATATTTTAAACAGCCGAAGCAAGCAAGATTTTCATTCTTCTTTTCTTAGTAAGTACTGTTATGGGAATTGACAGCTTTTCTTTCCTCCAAGTGTTATTTCCCCAGTGTTAAAGTGTCATTCTCTACCTACACAGCTTTTCACTTCTCTGATGCTTGACTGGGTATGAATGACTAACAGAAAACAAATGTATATATGCCAGGTTCTTGTTAACCCTTCTAATGTAAAGGCCATAGCATTTGAATCACAGAGAAACATTTAAAAGCATTAGAGATGAGACATACCTGATTGGAATGAAATTGGTTAGAGAAATAAAAGATCCCCACTCAAACTTGAAGTGAAAAATATTTATTTATGGCATGCAAAACTATAAAAATGACTAGGAAAACCCTCACAAGATACATTGCAGTAGCCAGACAAAAGCAAGCAAGTATTTTTAGTAATGCTTACTAGCAGTAAAGCACACAACATTAAAGAGCAGTGTTGGGGTATTAGAAAAATATTGTCCACTGGAGAAGTATTACTGACAGGTAAGATAAACTGCCTGTTCTCCAGAGTAGACAAGGTTGATCTTCAACCGGATGGGATCAGTATTGCACTTCCTCTAAAAAACAAGGAGTATTTAAAGAGATGCCAGAGATACTATTCTAAAAGCTCTGTTTTCTGCAATCATGCTTATTTGTTACAGAAAAGTAGTGAAAAAACAGCACTGTAAGTCTTCTGAAGTGTTTTTTCCATTTAGTCCAGAAGTCAGAAATCACATTAGTTGGGGCTTCACACTTTTTGTGCCTTTGCAGTAAATGAACAAACTTCCAGATTCAAGTTTTAGCTTCTCAAAAATAAATAAATAAATAAATAAATAAATTTTTTAAAAGGTATTTGGTAAAATTCTGGCACAGAGAAACGAAAGGGAACTTGAAAGTGTCCAGAGACACCAGCTGTAACTTTTTCACATAAACGATAGCACAGTGTGGCTTTATTTTTGCAATTGTGAGGAGGTAAGACAGAGCATGCTGTTTTGGAAGCCTGAGGAATAAAATCAGCTTTCCAGAAGTAGAAAAAGAAGCTGAAAACATTACCCTCTTCCCCCCACCTCCTTCTCTAAGAAGACTTATAATAGAGTCTGCCATACAGTTCAATGACTACTGAAAATGACTGACTCTCCCTCAGAAAACAAGCAACAATTATCTGGCTGGAAGCTCCACAGTTCAGGGAACAGCCTTTTCAGAAACCAAGGTATCGCTCACAGACATTGATATATTCAAACGTTTTTTTTTCTCCCTACAGGAGTTAAATAATCAAATAAGTTGGGGCTTTTTGCTTGTTTGTTAAGATTGACTTAGGATTTTAACAAGTTCTAAAGAGCATTAGATTTTCATGTGGCAGAACCTGAATATTTGCTGGAACTGATTATTAAAAAAAAGAATATAGAGCACGAATCTATCAAACCTTTCTTCTACTGAAAACACAGCTATAAAACTTCAGTTTCATAGACAACCACCATCCTGCTGTCTTCATTTGAGATCATACGTATTATGGTACTTCTTATTAGGGTAACTGGAATATCAGTTACCTTTTCTTAATCACTGTGATTGTCCTGTGAATTAAGTGGAAGCAGGACAACCTCACTTCTACTGAGAGCCTACTCATTTGGAAGAACAAAATTCTGTTCAAGTTGAAAGAACATTTAAAAAAAACTGATGGTGAAATATTTGAAGAAAAAGAGTATTTAAGAAGAATAACCTGAAAACAAAACATATTTTGGTTTACTTTTCTGTATGCTAATCTCAAGTACTGCTGCAGGAAAAGCAAATGAGGCATTCATTACAGATTTTAAATTGTGCAATAATTTTGGGAAACTATAATTCTGAGGAAAATTATTTTCTTCACGTGTCCAGATTTAAACTGTTGTCCTGGTAATCCAGTAAGAACAGAACATAGGTCTTATTTTAACAGATGTTTTCCTCCTAAAAGAGCCCCTATCAATACACTAAATTTATGTCAAGTGTTGGCAGCTTATTCACCACACCTCTCTAGTTAACACAGAGGCTTAAGTAAGCCCACTTCCACCTCAAGGCAAGTGACTTAAGGGTGGTACCTTTATGTAAACTGATGTAAAAAACCAAAACAAAACCGATGATCCCCTCCCTCCAAAAAAAACAACCAAAAAACAAACCCAAAACAAAAAAACCCCAGCTGCAGTGGTTTTATAGTGGTCTGATCTGCCCAGTTGTTTCTGTTGCTTGAACACTAAGACATATTTAGATTTCTGTATACTAAAAAGCTTTCTCACAGGAAGTCAAGTGACTGAAACTGCTATGAAATACAGACATATCTACCAAATGAAGCAGGTTCATGTAAATCCAGAGTAACAAATAATGCAGCAAAAGCAGAAGACTTTGGAATTATTATAAATCTGATTATTACTTTGCACTCTCTTCCAAATATTTAAGGTTGCATAGTCCAGAGCAGGAAGGGGAGGGGAAAAAAAAAAAAAAGGATGTGTCTACAGTAAATGGATCTTTTTCCAGAGTCTAAAGAATGCACCTGCAGGATTAAAAAATTAAATAAAGAACTCAATATGCATATAAAGAGCAACTCCCTCAGAGAGCAAAACCATGCCACGCGGTACTTATCCGTATTTACTATTCTCCTGCACTACGAATTTAATAAGTGCGCATGCTACTGAGGGGAGAAGAAACAGGAAAGTGGAAAAAAGCAGTTAGAACAATCTTCAATGTTGCCCTGATTTTCTTTCACTGTGATGAACCAAAGGCTCTTTAAACACTTGACAGTCCTAGGTTACTACTCCAGTGGAGGTGTTTGGGCAAGGCGAAAAGAGGGATGGATGCAGACTGAAAATAACACCAGATGCCACTGCTTGCAATGGCTGGAAGACTGGCTATTAGGCAAGAGTTGCCAGTAAAATAAGGAAAACACCCAACATCTTCACCTAGGCATAACTGCTGGAAATGAAATGGGTGAAGTTTGTGCTGCTCGTTTTTATCAAGTCACAGCAAGGCTGGAGAAACATCAGCCATCCTGCATTTCTAGGCAGCAGCTCTCCCGTCACATGGACTGTTCACATCTCTTTGAATGTGGCACAAGAGAGAACCATCTAGTCAGAGACCAAACTTGTCCACCCTGAGAATATGTAATTTGAGCAGAGACCATACTACAACTATCTATCAACAAATTCTACTATACTAATTATTGGTTTTCCCTCTGCTTATTTGGCTATTTATAAAGATGAAATGCTTGAGACAACATATCCATAATATTGTGCACATATTTGAATTCTATACATAACAAACACAGAGGTGGTAATTTAAGAACACAGAACAGATACACCATACATACAATTTTCAAAAACTTAAATGCACATGTAGATTAAAAAAAAAAAGTGGAAACTTTTCACCTCCTGAAGCAGATGGGATATTGACATTGATTTCAATGAGGTCAGGTTTACAGTCAGGAACTCTGCAATTTTCAGAAGCACCTGGGAGGCCGACTGCAAGGTAGTGAACTTTATGCATCGACAGTAATGGAGAGTTAAAAATTTACATATACGTTGGTAATGTTCTCTTACAAATGTAATCAACTATTAAGTATGCTGCTCTAACACACTAGCAAGTATAGTCCATTTGTAAAAAAAAAAAAAATAAAAAAAATTAAAATTACAGTTAACTTTGCAATAGCATAAATTTCACCATAGCACTTCACTTTTCAAGAGGAAAAAAGATCACCATGTTTCCAATATTAACTCTTAAAGTGTGCAGACTACCAAAATTAGATTTTCCAGGATGCCAAGGGGGGGTGAAGAGGGAAGCAATCACACAGTATTTAAGTCATTTCATCTCCACATAAGTGACTACAGCAACTATATAATGAAGACTTTATTTTTACTACCTGCTCATTACTTTTGATTTCTGACCCTCTGCCTCCACAAAGATTATCTTCATTATTGTTTGTGCTCATCCCACCGTTGCTTAATTCTGGAGACCTAATTAGGTTTGATCCATATCTGTTCCCACTGGGTTTTGTCGTTAACACTGAAGCCATCTTGTTAAAATGTGGTAAAGAATTTTCATTTGACCCTTGGAAAGTTTCAGAAGAGTCTTCCAATGCCATGTAATTGTCTAGCACTTTTGTTCCAGCAATTGATTGATTTGGGCCTTTTAGCATACCAGCTGTATTTGGCATTTCAGAGGTAGCATCAGAACAGTCTTCTTTGTGATCAGATGAAGCAAAACCTACCTTTTTACCATTAATAAGTGACATATGTTCTTCTAGATTCATGCCAGACACCTGTGTGCACACACACTGAGCTTCTAAATGAAGATCATTAACCTGGTGATTCTTTGGTTCTATTTCTGATGGATTACTAACAGCAAATGAATTAAGATTTCCCTTTGAAAAAGCAACCTCATTATTGTTGTCTAGAGGTAGTGACTCTTGTGTTAGCAAGTGATTTTTCCTAGCTAGTGGTCCACTGTTGGTTACAGGAGTAAAAAAGTTATTTGTATCCCCAGGTTCAAGTGGTAGCTTTGGGAAGGTTTTAATTTTTCTCAAAGAACCTTTCTTAAAAATGCCATCTCTTTCCAGGTCAATAACACACGATTTTATATCCAAAGCAAGACTAGCAAAACTGTCAGTATACACTGCATGTTTATCCTCTTCTTCGCTCTTTTTAGCTTGAGTTGCAAGTTGAGAATGTTGAATTTTCTTATTATCCAGATCATTTTGCACTTCCTTTAAACCACTTTCCCTGGCAGTCACCATAGTAACTATGGAAGAGTCCTTATGACAGGTAGCTGTCACATCTTCCATTGCAGACGAATCACCTGCTATGTTGTTTTGCTCATTTGAATATATTTTAGATCCCAGACTTCTCTGACACATTCTTCCCTTCCACATGTTATCGCAGACATCTAGATGCAAAAACAGATGCTTACATTAAATGTGTATTTAAACATCTTCCCTAGTAAATCTTTATATTGCTTTTTCTGCCACTGCTGTTACATATCTTCAGTACGTTACACAAATTATTTCTGGACAAGTCACTTTTAATCATTAAAAAATACTCTAAATATATTAACTATGCTAACTAAAAGTTGTATGTTCCCTGTTCCCCAGCCCAAATTCACAAATATTTAATAATGACTTTTTGACATCTAGAAAGGAACCTATAACAGGAAAGTACACAAACTTAGTATTTTAAAAATAATTAGATTTGTCAGTCAATCTATAGTCTGAGGGTAAATACATTTTAAGGTTACCTTGAGAAGCACCAAATGATTCAATTGAAAGAACCCTTCTTCCAACAGCAGATAGGCTTCGGCAAATACTACTTGATGAAGCAATTTTCAGTTTTTCTTCACATAATGACAAAATGCTCTAGAGAAAATTACCGTTAAATACTTATTTAATAATGAATAGCTTGGTGAATTTTAACTAAAGTGAATCATGTTAACTCACACAGTACATCTGAGTTCATACAATGCTACATCTGAGGTCTTTCTTGCACTGTTCATTATACTGTGTGTTTCTATTATGTGGTTGAATTCATATCTCATTTTTACTGTGGGCTATCATGAAATTATTTAACACAGTTCAAGTTTTAGCCTACAGTTAGAACACTAAGAACAACTGATAAAAACTAATAATATTAAATGTTATCCTTTATGAATAACAAAACGTAGAAAGCTAGAGTGCAGATTATTTTTTAAATAGCCACTGATTCACTTGAACTGACACAGGCAGGATGATGAATGTTTTTATTACTGAAACTACATTAAAAGTAAATCCTCATTTTTTTAAAAAACGCAGAACAGAATTAGCTAAAAAGCATAATTCCCAATTAGAGAAAGCAGTCATTATCAGATGACAAGAAGAAACACTATTACATATCTATATATGTAATACATAGCCTGAGCATCATTTGAAGGCATTAGCACTGGTCTCACACAACATTAACTACAGAGATTCTCACATTTGAAAACCTGTCACTATGGGCAGGAAATAGAAGAGAGCTGCCTTTCCAAATGCATCCTGCTGTGTCCTCAGTAACTGTTCCTAGATAAACACTGATGAGATACAGCTCGGAGGAGCTGCTCTTACTCCCCCATTAACCTGCTCAACTGTTCTGCTGTTGTGAATGGAACGCAGAAACTGGCTCTGCTGGTTCACAGATTGAGGAAGGACAGGAAAAAGTGAGGCAGGTATCCAGCTGTGCTGGAGTTAAGCGAAAAGCCCAGAACAGTCTATGGGTTTTCCCTCCATTTAGCTCCCCCCACTCCTTTCCACCTAAGAAAGGGCCCAGTGGAAAAGGAATGGAAAAGAGAACAGATAGTCACAAAGCAACCTTCATATATTACTCTAAACCAGCCTTGACCGACCTCTATTTTCAGGCTGATTTAAGCAGTCAGACCAGTCTGGGACTTCGGACCACCTGGAGATGACAGGGGCTGTTACACAATCCCTTTCCTGATGATGCTTGGAAGTAAAGGACTATAAATATAGGAGCTGATCGAGCAGGCTCTATGTCAGGAATGGTCTCCTGCCTGGGCAGTCCTCAACCAGGGAGCCACTATTATTTGCTTTGTGAAAACGAATCTAATAATTCTTCTATTGTGGCACTCTTTCTGAAAAGTGCTCATTATAGGTGCTATACCATTTAGAATATACACTCAGGAAAAAAAAAATAAACCAACTAATATCTAATCGAATGCTACTTAACACTTTTATATTTACAGAAAAAATAGTTAGTAGTAATGCTTTGAACAACACTGCTTTGAACATGCCAAGGAACAGAAGTTTCCTGGTGCACGGCTCTCTCCATCCCTTTCTTAAATGCAACTCAAACATCATTTGAGACACTGTACAAATTCCACAGCATAACATTTGTACTCTTACTTCTAATGGCTCTGTCTTTGTAATCTAAATATTAAATGGGAAGAAACAGTTAAGAGAAAATTTAGATCCACAAGTGTATTCACCCAAACTTTTTAAAATATCAAAGAACTGTGAAACACATACATCTGCTTTTCAGGTTCTATCTCCATTAGAGTACAGAGAAAGAAGAATTTCTGCTGAGTTTGGGAAGACCTCAGCTTACTTGTAAAATCTGAGCATATTATATATAAAGGCTATCTCTCGATTAATGAGCACACAGAAATATTTGTATCACTTTTTTAAAACAGAAAAAATATGTAGGGCTGTTTTACCTCAATATCTGGCCTATTTTCAGGATTCTCTTCTTGCATTTGTTCCAGTAGAGTATACAGATCTTTCCCAAATTCTGATTCTGTCTCAGGTTCTACTATATATTCTATTGCCGCTTTCAACGTTGCACCCAAAGAATAGATGTGTGCCTGCATGAAGTTTAAAAGCAGCCATTAAATACACTACCAGTTTTCTCTCTCTCCTGCAAAAAAAGCTCTGAGATCACAAGGGACGCAGCTTACACTGTTTTCATCTTTAACTTGTAAGTAACAGCTTACTGGAAAGGTGGTTTTAATTTAAACAGGAGGAACAAAACTGCTTTGGGCAATATGCTTGTTACAAACAAAAAGAAATAACCATGTAGGGTCCAACTAGAACCCCTTTTATTCCTCACCAATAATAAGTATTACAATTTTTCATTGGTTACAGCTAAATATAAAACTTAGCCCCTGTGTGCATACAAGTAATATTTAAATTAGAAGCATGCTGGAAGATTGAAATGGCATTCCTCTTACTAAGGGAAAAAAAATAATTTCACAAAAAACTTTATAAATAGTATTTTATAAGTGCTGTAAAGCATTAAGAAACTGAGCAGCAACAATACAGTATGAAATTACTTGTCTCCGAAGACACTTACAGAAGAATTTAAAGAAATACTCCATGTTTGTCACCTTTGCTTCTCTTCAAGCCCACAGCTTTGTGATGAGTGCCAACAGAAACAGAGGTGAGCCAACAACTTCCTTAAATCTAGTGCTAATGCATTAGATTTGCCATACAACACAGCAACCTCTTAATTTTAGAAGTTCTCCTCTTAAAAAAACCCCAACCTTTTCAGATCTGCTTTAGTAGTAGTGGTAGTATATCCATAACAGTCTGTATTTGGTTTTTATGTGCCATTCAGAGAACACAATTCAGTAAAATTTATAATCAAGATAAGTGCAAATTTGTGTAAACATTTAAATGGTGACACAGTACAGACAGGAATTCAAGCGTACTGAACAATGTGCTCAGGCTTACAAATACATAATTAAAAGGATGACCATATTTGTACAATAAATCTGGTTGTACTAATGGATTTGCTGTATGCTTTATTATTTTTCATCCTAGAAAGAAGACTGACTCCAAGATCAAAATTAATTTCCTCCCTGAACACTCAATTTTCTCATTAAGGTGTATTATTGTCTCTAAATCGCACAAAGAGGAAGTGACTTGTATGGCAGGTATGGATATATATTTACTTTCCAGTGTGGCAGGGAACCCCCATGAAGCAGAGTGCAACACAACCACATTAGGAAGCACTGTGTGTGTGAGCAGGTAGCCTGGGCAGTTCCACTTCTCCCCCTTCCTCCATGCCCCCACAAGCCAAGAAATCACAAAGTAGTGCTGACTGCTGGATGTAAAGCCTCGATCTACCCTTGAGACACATCAAGATCAGGACAAAAGTCAGAAAAACAAACTATATGTCATCTGATCTAAAAAGATAAGATCAAAACTTATTGCAGAGCAGTAGTTTCATCGCTATTATACAACTTCACCATTAAGCAGAAGAGGTAACTCACGACTTTCATTTTTCTTTTGAGAATCTCAGAGAAACTCAGACAGAAATTGTTACAATTTTTATTTTGATTTAGCAGAAGAACGAATGCCATCCATCTATTCCACGAGTAAAAAGGGTTACTTCCTATCCTGCCCCTCACCCTCCCATCCCCCTTCAGAACATTAATCTACTATAACCTCCTTAGTGACAGGAGCCCAACTGAACTACACTATGCACAGAATGATGTCTGTCTTTTTTTTTTTTGGTAAGGTAAACCAGACTATATTGGCAAAAGGATATGAAACTATGAAGCCTGAGCAAATAACCCGCTGAGAAGGTGATGGGAAGACAGTTACTTCTTCATACTTCCAGAAGATACAACTACCGCCACCCATACTTACTTCAGCTGCAGAAAATTATCTACACCCAGGACTAATAAAGCTACGCACAAAGGAAGTACAACTGCTACTAATAAGTATCTAGAGGATGGTGGTCTTACAGTCTGCACAAGTTAACTTAATTTAGGTATAAATTAACACCTTTCTAAGCCTGCCCAAGACTGAAGGCCAGTAACTGCCCGAAAAAAAAAAAAAAAAAAGTCTAGATTTATACTTTAGTACGTTCCAATCTGTGGAAGAAATTTAACCAAAATTCCTTCCACAACATTCAAGAATTTAGGAAGATTTTCTTTGTTTCCCGCAGGTTTTTTTCATCAGCTTTTGAACAGTGAAAAGGATGTGTAGAGTGTAGAACTTATTCCTTTATTTTGATACTAAATACTGCTTCAGTAAGTTATATAATTTTGTGTTTCCCAATGGATAGCACAACAAAACTGAAAATACAGTTAAAAAAGAACAAGGAAACAAACTCCTGAAAGCATAATACAGCTCTATTTAAAGAACTTTTTGTATAAATGTAACATTGTACTGTGGCAGTTTAACACACTCAATATTAGTAAGTTATTCCGTGTACTTAATATGATCTACAAGAAGTGACAAATTGACTTTATTAAAGAAATTAATCAGTTCTATAAGAACTGAAGGAAAAAAAAAAAAACATAACATACAAGTTATTGACATACACTATGCAGACCAAGCAATGTCAGAACACCAGGTGAAAAAATGTCACATAGTGCGGGGACACTTTCGAATTCAGAAGGTACTTCTGAATAGAATAGCCAATTTCAGCCCGCATACACCACTCCTAACACCTGAAATGGGTAGAAGAATTGCTTTATTAGGAAAAAACCTGCTTTTATACTCTAACATCCACTACATTACTGTCACCAAGCATCACTGATTATACTTTAAAGACAATATATTGCTTATGTGCTATTACATCATGGAGCAAAATTAAGCAACACACTACATTTGTACTCTGTCAGAAAATCTTGCAGTTCTATTTATTCAGTGCAGTGTTCTATTTATAGAAATGCTAAGGTTAACGAAGGCAGCAGCAGCAAAAAAAAAAAAAAAATCTACTTAGCTCAAATACCAACTCTAGGAGCAGGATAGAAAGATGAGAAACTTTGAGGGGAAAAAAAGTTCCCTTTTGACAAACCTCCTTTATCCACATGAGGATGGATGTGGACATTATAGGACACAGAAATAGGAAAGGCAGAGTAATATATTACCTCATCCCACTTTTTCCAGTTAATTTGTGCTCACTGTGGGGTATAATTCATATCCACTAGTTGGCCTTTAAAAGCACAAGTGTCTTTGAGATGCAAGCAAATACGTTTCAATACCTTCCATTTTGCTGTCCTGTTTTAAAGTTCACTGTATCTCTTCCTGTACAAGGGAAAGCCACTCTTGTATTGAATAATGAATTTTTTTTTCCCTGGATAGAAATGTGTTCTGTTGAGATACTTCCTTTTCTCTGACATCCAGGAAAGCCAGTTTTGAATGTGGCAATTTCAATTACCATAGCTTGTAATTAATTTCTCAGGTCAAATAATTCATTGGGAACTTCAACATCTTTTCCAACTTGAAACTTTCTTTAATGTAGATCCCCCTTTTACCTTTCCCTTCTCCCAGCTCCCCAAACACCACCACCTGCCTAAGAAAAAGGGGAAAGAAAATCCAGCTATCTAATCAACTTCCATGGTTAATATTCCAACATTTACGGTTAATATTCCAACACAACCTGAAGTCTCCTGTCTGAACGGGAGCAATGAGAAGATCAGTTTGTGATCGTCCACTAGGTGGGGCGTTCCCCAAGCTTATTCATCAAATCAGCTGCTTCTACTTTCCACTTTGTTTAGTCTTAGGAAGAAAATTTCACTTTCCGGGAAAGGAGAGCAAGATGGTAAGTGCAAAAAATAAAGCAAATTCTTAAGTATAAATATCTAATGCTTAAAACTGCTCTCAGTGAATACAATCTCACAATTAAGCTAAGTTTATTTTAGTGTGCTATAAGGAAAGTAAAAAATAGGAGAGGGCACCAAACAATTTTCCTTCTCCCGGGCGACAACAAAAGATTGGCCCTGTATTGGCAGTTAGGAATTTTCTTAAAGAATTACAAGAGTTTTTCTTCCCAGGGAAGACTTTTCCTTAGTTTTTGGAAAAAACTTCACCTGTTTTAAATCTAGCTAAGGAGAACAGTTTTTGAATTATAGGAACTGTTGCATTGGGGGATAACAACAGCTGATAAATAGCATCCATTTGAAGAGAGATCCAAAAGGAAAAAAGCAAACAAACAGAAAACCACACCAAAACAAAACAACCTCTTCACAATTCCTAAAGATACTTTAAAGTTAAAGAATTAATGCAACTTGTTACAAAAAAACCACATAGATCATGCTGGCAAGATTGCACTACAGTATTAGCTTTAAAAAGAATGGAGGGGAAGGGAGGAAGTCACACTAGGAAACTGGATCTCCACATTTGGTCTTAAAGAGTACATCTAGTCTTAGCCTAAAGTTAGTAACTGTAACAAGAATCATAGGTAAAAATCATAATTGTATGCATCACTGGGAAAGCCATAATGGAAATAACATGCCCTTTAAAAATCAAGATGGCAACATGAAAAAAAGATGTTTGAGAAAAGTCACAAATATGATTTATAGTCCAGAAAGATTTCCTTTCAGTAACAGGCTAAGTAACCTCATATGTTTCAGAGAAAAATTTGAAGGTCACAATCATACAAGTAGCTTCAAATCAAGCTAACTTCTGGTAATGGAGCAGTTTCCAAGACATATAGGTATAACAAGGCTCAAAAGTGAAAAAAAGAAAAACAGATAAAAATTCCAAAGGTGAAGATACTACATATTTTAAAAGCGTCCAGGCTAAATACTGGAAGCACTTACCAAGGGAGAGGATAGCTTCTGCCATCATGTTAAAATTTTATATCATGACTGAAACATATTTAAAAATGCTCCTGTCAGTTCCAATCAAAAGTTACTTGGCTTGCTGCATGCCATTTTATGACCATTTAACACTATAGGAAGTGAAATCAGAGAATAGTAATGATCTGCTCTGGTTTTAAAATCTGCAAATCAAAAGATCAGGAGAGGAAGTAAAAGCTCCAAGCCTACAAAGCGTGACAGAGGCTCTGTTGTATTACTGCTTGGCAGGCCTAAAGAACTAAGCTTCTATAGGAACTCATACTTGCAAACACTACAGAAAAAAGCTGACAAAAGAGCTTTTGAACAGTGACTGCATAAGCATTATAGCATATTGCAATTATGAATAATGGCCATTTACATTTTGTATTGAGATTTCACTGAGTTCAGAAATGTAGGTCTTCAGCAGAACTGGAAAAGACCATAATAGAACTAATACTTCCTGTAAAATATTTCTAACTAAATGATAAGCTATAGGAATAGTGTAAGGCAGTTTTTGGTTTTGACATTCATAGCCAACCCTTCTTTGCTTTGCAGTTTTTTCTTTTTTTTTTTATTGAGATTGCTTCACATGTAGAGATGTTTCCACCTTTTCACAATTCAAAGCATCTAAAGGTTCCACAAATGAAAGCTTCAGTGTTGTTCTAAAACTCAGTTTTATGAACAAATTCAAGCTGATGCTTGAGAAAATTACCATTTGGAGAAAACACTGAAAAAAAGACATAGGTAAATATTAAATGTACTCATTCTAAAATGCACTACTTTTATGCAAAAAAAAAGTCAGACAGTAATATATTTCAGCAACAAAATGAAAGGGAAATACCCCTATTATTTTTAATACTTTCCTTCATTACAAATGGACTAAATGCCTTTCTGCATAACTGTAATTACTGGAAGGTGCTGTATTAACTATTAGCTTTTTATTAATTTGGCACTTTGCATGTGTACGTAATCAGTCAGCAGAATGTGCTAAAAGTGCTAAACCACTGTAGACTATTCACAAAACACATACTCTAGCTTGAATCGGTAGCAAACACTGGAAAACACCATTTTCAAACAAAGCTATAATTGCAGTTTGTCCCTTTTCTACAGTTGCTACTCAGCTTTGTCTGAAAAAATTCTTCCCCAAAAGACTGCTAAAATGATGTGCACAAAAATGCATCTACAGGTCAGATTTTTCTCAAATAACCTGCTCACAGCTGAAGTTTTCAGGTATTTCAACTCACAAATTGCCTTTTAATTTACCTAACAACTGACAGCTTTCAAGTTTGAATATTTTCTTAGGCAAATGTCAAGTGATCAGTTTACATCACAAAAGACAAGCAAGGCTTCATGGATACAATCATCTAAAAAGCAATGCTACAGCAACATACGGAGCAATGAACCAAGTAAAATCTAAACACACTTGCAAACAGCACGTATCACATATACTATGGTTGAATGCCCCAACATTTTACTATGTTTTAGTTTGTCGTGACCTCTGTTTATATAATTCAGTTTGAACTGAGAAACTTGACCTAGTACATCATTCTAATCTCATTGTTTCGTAGTTGCAGGCTTCTTGTCTGTAAATGGTTCATGACAACTGTTTTATCTCCATGAAGTTGTCTAAGTTTTATCCACCTGCACCTATGTTTTGCAGCAAGAACTTCCACAACTTACTACATCACAAAGAAGTATTTCCTGTTGTTTGAGTCCACCTGTGTTCATGTCATTGTCGCCACCTACTTCTCCATTTATGAGGGCTTGCAAACACTCCCTGTGTGGCTGCTACCATGGCACAATTCACAGCCTTCTAGCATAACTTCTCCTTCAGGGCAGTCTTTTCCAGGCTAAAGAATATTACTGTTCTCAATTGTTCTTTCAAGCCTTTTTTGAAATGCTGTAGCTAAGGAGAATTATGTGTGAGTGACAACCATTTTGTCAATCCTGAAGGCTCTGTTGACTAAATCTCAACAGATCTACAACGATCTAATTCACAGTGAAAACTGAACTAGTCTCAAAACTTTATCTGGAAATTAGGAAGTCATCCATTCTTCTACCTACTTCTAAATTGATCTGTTCCTGAACCTTTCAGAGAGGCAGTGGTATTTATGAATGTTCTCATGCACTGGTGAAACAGCTTTTTTTTCAGTTCATATAAATGCTAGAAATGAATTGTTATTGTTCCAGAGAGTATAAAGTCTCCAAATCCAGTCTAGCAATGACCATGGATCTCTCAGTGACCTAAATATCCATGTAAAACAGAAATAAAATTAATGAAAGAGAAATCTTTTGATATTAAGTAATGACAAGGAATAACTTTGCTGGAGGTCTTCATGTTGCCTTTAAGGGTTCAGGCTTACATTTCAAAAGCATTTTCAAACATTCTAAAGAGTAAATTATGGAAATAAGCAGAGAGTGCAATAGAAAATAAAGTTCTGCCAGGAAGATCAGCATGATGATGGGTCCAAAGACATGAGTTTGAATGGGTAGCACCAAAAACTGGCAGGTAACTCCACCAGGACTAAAGAAGACAACTTAATCCACAGTTAAGAAAGTATCAGTACTAATCAGAGGAGTTTATGTGGAAGATGCTAGAGACAAACAACTGATTGAAAACATTAGTTTATCTCTAACGTTAAGGAGCCTGGAGTTTTATGACACTGCACAATGATAACTGGAGAAACCAACCTCTCCTCTTTTCCATAGGTTTTTGCTCACGATGGGAGCTATCTGCAAATTTACCCAACACGTGTCCTCAGGCTTCTAAAAGAGCAAACTTCAACCACCACAAGAACCCACTGTCAAGACAGAACGCCAAGTATTCTTCTCACTCCCACTCTTTCCCTCACAAAACAAAAATCCTTAAATAAGCTGATCTGAAAAACGCTTTTGTACATCAGAGGATAATCTCCCTCAATCTTAAGGAAAAAATACATATCTTAGCTTTGATAATGCCTTCTTATAGGAACCTAATAGCTGAGTAAGGAGTAAACCTAAAATCCTACATATTTTCATTGAGCAGGTTACCTACACAGTTAGACATTTCTATTCTGAGGACATTTTTCTGCCTAAGAGACAGACTATTCCTGATAAAAACAGAAGTCAGTCTGTGAAAAGTTGTGTGTCAGATTTAGAGACAAAACTGTAAAAATACCGACAATGTGCTCAAAAAGCCAGCTAGAAAAGACTAACAACAACTTCACAAGCCCAACTTCAGAACTAAGCAACAAGCTGTAGTTTTTTGAAATAATCAAATAATAAACTCTAAGGTATTTTATACATTAAAAAAAAAAAAAAAAGACTGGCCTCATATTCTTCCTTTGGGTAGCTCTTTGTATAAAGCAACTAAAGGTTGATACTTGCTCAGTACTAAGTTCCTGAATGGAACCTCAATTGGCTTGATGATACAAAAGCGAGAGCAGGAGGATTCCATTTCCTCTTCTATAGCACAGCAGAGGCATAGGTAATCAAATAAAAGTAATCTATTTTTGTCACAGAAGGAACAGACAGCTTGAAATAACACTCAGAAGATAGAATGGTTTAGACTACAGGAAGAGATAAGTTACCATTTGCTGATGACAAGCCTTGCTGCTTTTATATAGAATTAGTCTCAAGAGGAGGCAACACAAATTAAGGGAAACGGAGCTCAAGAAAAAGGGCACTAGGTGTTTCAAAAGACTTATTTATCCTATCAGATAAAAACAAACCCCAAAACCCGTCTAGGAGAACATATTAAAAGATTTTTTTTCTTCCTGCACCAAGTGCCGAAGAAAGAATAGAACAGTAGAGAGAATCTCACAGCATTCAAAGCGACTGCTTTAAAAGACCAGGGAACTGGCAAAGGAAAGACTTCCTTTATACCTTCTGCTGTTCTGATTTGGGAGAAAGATGAAGGCTTTCATATTTAGAGAAGGACCAACAGCTGAGATCTGAGCACTAGCTCAGTAATGATCAGCTATTGAGAAATACTGAAGTACCAAACTGTCAGCTCAGTTTGGTAGGACCACCATATATATAACCCGAACCTAGAACAGGAGGTTTCATTTGACATTTCAACCTGTGCATTTATACGCATATAAAATATTTGTATGTATATGGTATATATCAATCCAACTGCCTTGTCACATTTCACAGGAATATGACATATGAATCTTAAGTCTTCAGTTTTCAACAATAATGTAACAGCTTTTAGCTTGTCTTTCAACTTGCACTAGTTATACCACTTTGTGTAGAATAGTTTATATTTTAAAGTTGTTGAAACAATTTGACTTTTTTTGTCCCTTTTTTTTTAAATAATATAAAACTATAACCCACTGAGAACTGCAAGTTGACAGCTGTCACATTCTAGCAGAGCCAGGTAGTGTTCAGCCTTTTCTGGTTCTGATTCTCTCCCAGGTGAGAGATCAGCAAACCCCACTCCTGCCATGATAGCAAAAAGCAAGAACAATTTCTAGATGAGAAAACAGAAGTGTGAACTTCGCTTTCTTCTCATTCTCTATCCCATATTTCCCCTTCAAGGCTGTATTCAACTCTGTATCCCTGTTTCAGTTCTTTTATTTTTGAAAGGTTTTAACCATGTTGCATACCGAGGTTTCTGAACTACTGCATTTTATCACCTCTAAATAATGGAAGAAGTCATTAAACAGAAGCATTATCCAGTCTGCTACAGATACATTAAAAAAAAGGCAGATAAGACTGAATATTCACTGATTTCTGTCACAGAGGTTCACTAGGACAGGCAAAATTGAATAGCCACATTATTAAAAGATTATAAATGCAAGTTCACACATGGCAGACATGGGTCCTTCATCTCACTGAAAGCTCATATCTTAGAAATGTGGGGTTCTACATCAATGAACCTCTGTGTCAGACTCAATGGCAGTTTTGTGATGCAGACAAATAGCTATTTGAAACTGGCTTGAGAGAGCCGATGTTTTTAACCCGAGGCAAACTTGTATTGTAGTGATAGAAATAAGGCTATTAATGAAGTCACCAATATTTAGCTATTCCTGTTGTGCCTCTCATTGGTCAAATTTCACAAGTCTAGCACTGCACTGTCCAGGGCAAGAAAATTAAATAAGAATCTTTTTCACTAGGAAAAGTTTAAACCTCTTCATATTTAGAGGAGGGAATCAGGACTCAGTATTAGTTTATACTGAAGATGCATTTTTTAATAAGCCCACTATATAGTCAAGTAGGCAAATTTTAAAAGAAGCCTCAAATCTTTATTTTTGCAACTCAGTCTCTTAATGTTTTTCTAAAACAGAAAAATTAACATTCTATACTGCTCTCTACAGTAGCATGCTAGTAAAACATTACAAAATCAGAGGCTAGCCTTTATACTCAAGATGTTTCTAACTGACTTCTAGCTCATGATTCAACAAGAACAAAAAGAGTGGTTAGTATTTGCCACAGCAAATACAGACACACCTTGTAGCTTAGAGGAGAAGCAGAAAACGAGATCTTTCCCTGAATGCAGGCAAGTAACAGCTTTAGTCATCGGAAAGTTTTACTGAGCACAGCCGCATCACATACCTGCATATGCATTAAGAATAAAAGTGAAAATGATAGTAAATGTTCTGTAGAGAAATCACCTTTACGGTGTGGATCCTAACTCTAAAGTTTCTTTCCTCTTCCCTCTCTTGGCAGCACCAACCCTTAACAGTACAGTTATTAGGGCACAATGGTAACAGAAGTCTGTAAGGAGATAGCAAAGTTAGAGGGGAAAAAAAAAATTAACAGACACCCAGTAGATTCTCTGTTTTAGTCCAGTGCTAACTTAGAGACCAACGGTACCTGCTTGGCTGCTTTTTTTGCTCTCGTTCTGTGACAATGCTTACACCAGGAAGAGGAGGACAGAACAGAAGTACCCGATTAAATGCTGCTGCAACTGATCAGCAACACAGTCATTTCAAGGTCTCAAGACCCTCAGAATCTGCAGTCCTCCCTCCAGCCCCACAGCTGGAACTGTGGCAGCACTAAAGAAGCCACCACTTGGAAGGCTCAGCCACACTTCACTGTTGGCACCAAATGACCCTTTCACTGCTACTTCCTCCTTAACATCTTTCTCTCTAAAAAGTCTGTTCTACACCTGAAACAGAAGCTGACAGCTCCCTGAAGGGCTAGTTTTTACCCTCCCACTCAGAACAATAACTGAAGTTGGTGTTATTATTCCCACTTCACAAATGGAGAGCAGGTCAGGAAACAAGGCATAACTCTAAACCAAACCACATGAAATCAATTAGTTTTCAGTCCTGTGCATTGTCATTTGGACAAAGCTTTAGATCTCTTGCTATTTGAAATTCTAACTAGAAACTGAAATTTTTTAATAGTGTTGTTTCAGACACCAGGACAGTAATGCATTTCAATTTGTCTCCTGCGTCTATTACCATTGTGTGCTTGTGAGCGTCAGCTAAGTTTAGCAACTAATTAGACCTAGTCACAATTCCATTAGAAGTCTGGATCAGTAACTCACCAAGCAGGAAACAAAACATCTCTTATTGAAATAACTGTAGCTTTATTTGATGGAATTTTTTTTTTTTTTGGAAAGAGTTTGAAGAGCAAGAAGTCATCCAGTAGATATACAAACCTCATTGTGTGCTTCCATTTTAGAAGCCACAAAATAGGTCATGCTCAAATCAAGTGAAACCTTTGGCTGACATAAGTATTTTTAATCAGCTGAGCTTTAACAGTGGAGTAACAGCTATCAAACATCATCCTGAACATGAGTAGCTCCAGTACTAATTTTTTGCTTTATACTGAAATTAGACAGTTTCAATACACAACTTTCCATTCTTTTCAACAAAGCAGCTGCAAAAAAGCTCCTTCAACAAAGAATAACACAGTAGGGTCAATACCAAGGAAGAAGGAAGCAGTAACACAAAAGATTTCATGCCCCTGTAAAAAAGGCAACTTACTGGTATAGTGCAAAGAATATTTAATACTGAGAAAGCACAAAGGCCTATAGTTTCCTCAGAGAGACATCTATACAGTGCTGTTCTGCTATTGCATACTAGGAGGTCACAACTAGGGTGAAGGGATAGATGAAAGTATCAATGCCTTTGAAAAAGATAAGATCTCAAAGTATTAGCACCCAGAAGAAAAACAGCTAGCTTGGAAAAATTAGAATGCTCTAAAACCCTTGTAACAACTAGATAAGGATTAACTTACTGTAGGTCTTAGAAACTGCAAAAGCAAGCAGAGGTCAGTGTAGAATCCCTGGCAGAATTTGATCTGGTACTAAAGTACTTAAAATTGAACCAAACTCTAAAAGTGGTAAGAGGTAAAGCTTTGAAAGTTCCATGAATACTCAGAATACTGTAGCTGTCAGACAAAACGCACACAAATACCAAGGAAAAACAATACACCTCTCACTTAGTATTCTCAGCATCTGCCCAAATCCCCTTTTCAGTTTGTTCCATCCCATTGGTCTTTGAACCTCTTTCAGTGTATCTATTTGCTGTACGCATAAGAGTTCAGCAACTCATAGAGGAGGAGAAAGGGTTGGGGGAGGGAATGCAAGTTTGCCATATCAGCAAATAATTCCACTTTTTTTTTTTTTTTTTTCTGTATCACTTCTTGGAGGCTTGTTTAGGGGTGAAGGACAGAGAACATATTTCTGTAAAAATCTTAAGCCCAGCTTCAGCAGTACAACCAAAAGAAAGAAACAAAAATTAGTCACCTTTGGGTGACTTTGAGGCTTGCTTTCCTCAACCACATCTAAATATAAAGACTAACACACTTGCCAAGTTTACACGCAATACTGGTCACCTCCTAACCACTCCCCACCTGCGCTGGCCCCCAGTCCCCAAACAAAGACTCCCAAAACAAAAGCCTGGGGGTGGGAGGAAGAATAAGCACAAAATTACTAGAGCTCTGCTGGCCTATACAACTATATTAACAAATCACAGCAACAGGGAGAAATGCTGCATCTCTAATCTTCAAAGACTGTTCTACTTCATATTCTATACTACCCTTCCTGCCTTATCATTCTCATCCTACTCGTAGGACTCCATGCTTCCGAGGTTCACCTATTATCCCCTCCTCCCCCTGCCAAGGAAACACAGAGAACTGTAAACATGACTATGAAGGCTATAGCAACAAAAAGTAAAAGGTATTTCTATTGAACTATAAAGAAACACAATTATTTTTTTTTTTTATACCTTGAATAGAACATGTTGCTAATTAAAGCATTTGCATTATCTAAGAATACAGGCCAGAAAAAATACTGTATTTAAAAAAAGGATATTAAGCAAGCAAGCACTGCTCCAGCATGCAGTGAGATAGTTGACTTGGGAGGCTAATAAATTAGTGTAAACAATTTAAAAATTATTTAATTTAACAGTGTAGAGCATTTGTGCATTGCAAAGCAACAGATAGTCATTTGTTTCTTCATTAAATCAAAGATAAAATCGCTGATTACCCTTCCATGAATTATTTTATTGAAGAGGACAGCAAACATTTTATATTTAGTCATAAAAGTTCATAGCTAGTCCCCAAACAAGCAAATGTAACCAGTGAAGGATACCAGGAAACATAATATAAACAAGCTGTGGTTTAGGGCAACACATTATTCAGCCAAAATAGATTCTCGCATTTTAACAGTTAGCAAACTAATGTTTATACGGAAAGTTAAAATAGCAGTTTAAGTTTACTTTTTATTTCCACAAAACATATCTAAACAGCACAATTTGTTACTCACAATCTTTAAATGTCTTAATAATATATGTTGAGAATGCTGAGCATTTGGTACGGCCAGAAATACTAAAATTATTAAACCCCCCTCTACTTCAAAGATAAATTTATGAACTTGCCTCAAAAGTGTTACCGGTGATATCAAACTCTGGTGGAACAAAGGCACCCTCTGGATCATCTTTGAAAGCAAAAAGAAATGCATCATATTAGAAATTAGTAGTCTTGTTCACTTAAAAACCAAACCAATTTGATAATACTCATATCTGATTTGAAAGAAACTATGTATATAGCAGTATTTTGGTCCACTCATATCTAATGTACAAAAAGCTTGTTATCCATGTTTCTAGTAGTGCAAGTAAAATGAAGTGTTATTTTCAAACAAGAAAATAACATACTGCAAGAAGATATCATGCTTTTCCTACTAAGAAACAGAAGAGACAAAACACCCCCAAAGAGGTACATTCACCACGCCTAACCACTTCTTGCCTTCATATACTTATGTTTGCACCAAGTTATGACCTAAGCTGGTGTGGCTCAGCTGTGGCTTGCAGGTTTAATTTGATTAATGAGACATTTCCATTCACTATTTTCCACTGCAGACCTGGGGCATAAGGGTTCAAGCAGTAAAAACAACCTGAACAGCTAATGGCCTCTTCATCTACAGGCATCTTGACCTTTCTGCTTAGTTTGTTTTAATTATGATAAAAAAGTTGAGGAAGCACATTCCCCACCTGCATGCTGCTTAGCAGAGAACTGAGCTACTGCAGCAGCCACTTAGTGAAGAGGTGGAAGGAAGGAAGGAAGGAAAGAACATCTTAAGAGAGCGATGCTGCTGCATCCAAGCATGCATGTAGTACCACACTGTACTACATGTCACTTGAACGCAGTGAAGAACACCAGGAGATTTTAAAAAGTGCCTGACTAAAAACCCTACACTTCACTTACACATACAACTGACCTAGTCTATCCTTCCGTGAAGCCAATGGATGATCGAGAGCTGTTACAAGCAAAGACTATAAACTTCCCCTCTCAACAGGGAGAAGAACAAAGTATGCTCACCAGAGTAGCATACTCAACATAGCTTTCACTCTAATAAAACTTTTGGGCCTGTATTTTAGAAGTTAAATGCAAAGTTCCTTTTGTGAAAATACTAAACTCAGTTATATGGTAGAGAGAACTAGAGAAGACTTTTTTGACATATTCATATATTTAAGGTACCTCGCATGGCTGACTATCTAGATGCCACTAACTGATTTACTGTTTCTCACTATGTTGTGAGAGTCTAGTNTAAAAAAAAAAAAAAAACAAAAAAAAAAAAAAAAAAAAAAAAAAAAGAGACTACTGCTCCTTCTTTTAATCTCCTCACTATATTTTCCCTTTCTTTTGATAGAACACTTCAAAAGCTGTACAAGCATATAATTTTTATCACTGGTAAAGCTCACTGTATCACTGTATCCTTTTAAATTGAATGTTTACAATGGAAACCTGTCTGATTTGAGAAGACAAGAAGATATCAGAGCCCTTGGCAGAACATCCTATGGAATGTCATTTCAGTGCCACAGAACCTGCAGGAAGCAGAACTCTGCTAAAGCAGAGGTGGCAGGCTGTTTTCTCTCACTGGCATGGAAATCCAGAGGTTATAATTTTCTTCCAGAAAAATGAATCCATAGGCAACAACTACAGGGAAGTAAAAAGGATAACCTCTCCAAGTACCTATCTAACAAACTGTATTTTAAACAAATAGTAACAGGATCTGATGGAAAGGGGAAGAGAAAGAATCAAAGACACAGTGGAGTGTGTGGGGGGGAAACAGAATATATACATAGTTTTTTTGCATTCCTAGGAAAAAAAACAAAGAAAGAAACAATTTATTTAAAGAGAATTGATGAAAAGTCTCTTCCTCAGAGACTAACATGACTTTGGGGAACAAGATCTTTGTCCATTTGCTTTGCACAGGAATTTGTTATCCCACATTTTAAGCACTTGAATATTGCACATTCCTGGATCGATTGTTTGCCAGTTATTCGATTAGAATAAGACATTGAAGAAGGAATTGATTTCTTTTTTCCCTTTCCCAGCTGCAAGCAAAAGTCTCAGTTGAGGGGTATCTTTCATCCAGTAGATTTATTCTCTTCAACAAGTCTTTCACATACCTTTACAAATACAAAGCCATCTTTTTTCTAATTCCAAGTTACGACAAGCTACTTAAAATAAAGGAAATTGATTCCACATTACCCTATTAACACGGAACTAAAAGTTAACTCATATTTGAGGAATTTAAGCACAAAACAAATACAACAATTATGAAGATATATTTTCATCTTTGTAAATTATATATTATGACATGTTTATTTGAAAAACTACCTTTAATTGCAAAGAAGGCAATAAATATCCATTTGTTGCAAACTTCCTTTACACTATTTTTTCTAAATACTGCAATTTTGACTTCGACTAAAAGAAGAAGCACTTATTCTAACACAGACTTAAAAATAAATCAAGTTAAAGAAAACACAACAAGACCTGAATAGTGTATATATGGATTACAGTGGTGGTTCTTGTTACAAGCTGAAAATTTTAAGAGGATCATAGAATAAGAGATTTATTTTTTTTTTTATTTTGCTTTGTAATATCCCTAGCAGACTCAAGACAGACTCTTGAGATGGGTCATATGAAAAGTGAACAGCAACAATAACACGTTTTTTTTGTCTGTCATAAATCAGAAGTCAGTTTTTAAGCTAAGTATCCCCCCATTCATCTGCTATGATAACTGAAGGCCTTACATTCTACTACATACTGGGTTTAGCATATTAAAATTCATTTCTCAGTCAGTCATCACACTTGCCAAGTCTAAAAATCACGACTTAAAAAAAAAAATAATAGTCCTTTATTCAGGAGAGAGCTTTCCTTTCTGACAGTGAATAGGCACTAGAATTGCACCATTCTCTTGTGGCCACAATCACCAAGATACATTGAATGTCAGATTTCTCCAGAAATAGAACATACCCATGAAATTAGAAGAATTGGAAGAAAGCAAGAACGTGCTTTACATAGGTATGGGCTTGTGCACACAGATACACAAATACATAACCTACAGTGTTTAAAATGGAGAGAAAAGTACATTCCACTGGATAAGTCTTAAATAACCAGGATGAATCTTCTAAGCAAACTCATAAAAGCCTTTGTTCATCAATCACAAAACTGAGCATGCAGTTTCATCCAGACCTATACTCACCCATTCTCAAACAAGTTTTTGTTTTAATTACAAGCCTTAAGAATAGAATATAATGCTTTACTATAGTCTCTCACTATGAGTTTCCACAGTTCTAAAACAAATGGTCTGTAAACACAAATACTTACCGCTGAGCTGTTCCATGAAGCATACATTGCCATTGGTGTTAAAAGCCAAAGTGTCAGGAGTGATGCAGAGTGTCTGGAAGATTGCAGAATGGGCAATGCTCTTCAGAGAATGGCAACACTCCAGGCAAATTGCCCAAATATCCTGCTCAGTAAGACAGCTATCCCGCAGCGACAAAATATCAGCAAGGGACACATTCTCCTGCCAAAATACAAATTCATAAATTACCCTGTATTTCATGACACTACTTTGTGTATCATAGATCACATTTGACACAACTGGCTACAAGTAAGGTTTCCAGCAAGTTCTCAGACTTTCTAGGACACTGATTAACACCCCAAGATACACCAAGTGCATGACTTTGCTCTTAACAGAGTCTCTCAAGAAGCACATTTAACCTGAACAAAGGTATCACAGTGTGTTAACATCAAAAGAAAACTTACTATGTGAGCTATGTAAGTTACATAAACACTACATCAAAGTTAGGGAAACAGACCATTTGGAGGTAAAAGCAGAGAGACTAAGTTAAAACATTTTGTTTAACCCATGTCTCCCTTAAACTCTCCCAGGTGCCTTTGGATAAACTACTTAAAAATTCTCTTCACAGCAGTTTTCCCTACCATCTGTGATCTGTGAAAAAGTACTCTCTAAATTAGCCTTTCTTAAAAATGATAGTGTTGTGAAGTTTAGTGGTGCAGACCATTTAATAAACACTCAAAAGCCAAACAAGCCATAGAAAAAGTGTTCTTTGACTTAAAACTAAATACTTTGGTTCTCCTAGGCCTCCTTATTACACCCAGATCTCTTGGTGATCAAAATAGCTCATAGACTTCATTTCTAAGTTAGGGTCCTAAACTGTAAGTCAACTTCTTTGACCCTGTCATCATAGTGAGGCTATGAAGAGTCCAGTTCCAAAAAAATGTGGCTCTAATGTGGCTTTTCTGGTCAAGATGTTCAGAAACAATGCTTTGTCCGAAGCAGCTAGCCTTTTTCAGTACATTTTTTAGAACACAAAACTAATCCATTACCTGTAGGTACAGCAGTAAAGCTTTTATGAACTTAAAGGAATGACAAAAAACATGCAAACAAAACATCAATTCCATCTGTAAAGAAAAATAAGCTAATAAAAATGGAAGTATCTACAGACTTTCTTTGCATCAAAGCTATACAACTATTTCACATAATAATTTCTCCTTTATACGTAATAATTAAGAATAAAGACTATACTTCTGAATAATGTTAAATATACCTTGAAGATGTAGCTGCACATTACTTAGAATACAGAAAATAGAAAGTATGTCATTGTCAGCAAAACAGATTGTGAAGTATCTTACAGCTCAGAAAACTGTAGTACTTTAAACTTTTAATCCCTTGGAAAATACAGCTATAACTTTCTTTACATACCTCTGTACTGGAGAACATCAGTAATATTTGGATCACCATTTTTAAAAGGGTTAACAGTTTGTTAACATGTTTTTTTCAGAGAATTAAGTATTGCACTCATAATATCCTTCAAACAAGGACCAATTCTTAGTCCAAAAATTTATTTTCCTTTTTAGTCTAAAGTATAATACTTAACAAATAAACAAAAAACAGGTAGGAAATGAAACACACTATTATTTGTGAAACTTAATTTCTATTTTCAATATTCTAGTTTTCATCAGCCCAGGGATGCATCGATTTACTAATGGCAGCGTTACTACAGTGTATTCCAGCACTAATCATGGACTTCGGTCTTATTGAGTTCAGTCCTACATGATAATGAACAGCAAGAGACCTTACAGTTCAAGTACATGAGACAAAATATCTCATTTTCTCTGTGGTGTGCTCAGCATCATATGTGTAATGCTGCAATCAGATTTTGAAGGTGGATGAGGAAGTTTTGCACAGCTTTATGGGGAACTTCTTCCAAGCATGAAAGGCAGCACAGAAGTTCCTGTATCTGAAAACAAACACATGACAAGGAGCTGGATCACAAACCATTAGGCTTTGAAGCTGTCCAAACTGACAGGTAGGATGAAGACAGGCTTGGAAAGACAAACTGCTTATTCTATGGTCTGCCAAAAAAAGTTGGGAAAAAAAGAAAAAAAAAAAAGAAGTAGTTCTACGATCAAAGCAATGAACCAGTAAAACCTGCAACTTTTAAAACAGCTCCAATAACAAATCCAAGTCACAATCAGAACTTGATAGAATTTATTTTGAGTCAAGCTTTGAGGTTGAGCTCTAGAGTGGATATTAATCATCAGTGGAGATATCTACACTTTAAACCTACAAAACCATCTTTGTCTCGTGATTATTTGGGGAGTAAACAAAAGATGATGATGATCTCATGTCAGACAAACTTATTTTCCTTGCAAGGAAAAAGGAAAAAAGGAAGCCTATGAATGTTCAGTGGTTTCCATCAGCAATGGATGGCTAGGTAAAGATAAAAAACAAAGCAAAATACCACCACCACGACCACACAGTAAGCCTTCCTTTTTCCAGTGCTCCAGGACACAAAATTACTTATTTCACAGAAACCATGTATTTGTCAAATGGCCACACTACCTTGACCTTTGTTATTAAAGCTGCTACTGCAGCAAAGCAAGGCCTTTGTAGATAATGTAACATTGCAAACACCAAGATGTGCATTTGATTAGCTTCCATTCCCAAAACAATACAGAAAAAAGTTTTCACTGAGTGTAAAAAAAAATAATATATCGTTTATATATATAACTATATATATATATAACTATAACACAGGGGTTTACGGCAAACTGAAGCTTCTGGTGAGCCATGACTTCAGTATTTTGGACCACTGAAAGCTGGTTCACTCAAATGACAAGAAAACTCATGTATTATGTAACAGAGATGCTGATGCCTTTTGTGTCTTGTGTCATTATCAGTAAAAGATGCTTGTAAAAGCAATTACTGTTTAATAACTACAAAAAGAGATGAACTGGTCAAATAACTATGCTTTAATTACTCACTTTAGTTCTCAGTTTTCCCTTATATTTTCTTCAGAAAACATAAACCAGTTCAGTAGCATACAAAATTAAGCAGAGGAAGAGAGAGCAGGAAGAGAAAACAAATTAATTGGCCACAGACACTTCTTAACAGATTTGAAATATTAAGGAGTAGGAGATTAATAAATTCCTAGTAAAGAAAGGCATTCAAAATACACTGTAACCCTCTGTATTTCCTACTCTTCTTCAGCTCAGGCAGCTTCTTGCTTCACATACTGTCTTTTGTAAACCACATCTATCAGACACCAACCTTATTCCTTATACTTCGTACAGTGATGAGAAGCACAGGCTCCACCAAATGACTAAGCAGTTGAGAGTTATGTACATCAGCCCTCACAGCTCTCTGGCACCTAAGTGATTTTGCCAAGACAATTCACACAAACTTCAAAACAATCTATTCCAGAATCATGGAAAATCCGGCAAATACCATTCATTAATTTCATCACATTTGACAAAAAACACTGGCTTGCCTGGGTAAGCTCACTCAGTACTCTTCAAAGCAGCCCTTTTTTATTCTCTGATCACCATGTGATAGGACATGTTCATTCTCTCAACAAGTATATTGAAAACATCTGTGCATCTGGAATAACTAAATAGAAGGGACTGCTGGGAATCCACAATCAAAGTATATATTGAACAGGTGAGTAAAATGGGCTCAGGTCTTCCCCACACTGAAGAGCTGACCTTCAGTCTTCTCCTCCTATCCTGAAGAAATACTCTAAGTATTAAGCTAATGTGTAAAATGTAGGCCACTTCCACCTTCCTTCTGTATTTTGCCTGGGCCAGTCTGAGAGGGCCCACTGCACTGAACGCTACACATGAGGGGAGGAAGAGCCAAACTGCTGAGCCATTACATGGCTTATGAAAACTGGAAGGGACTTTTCATTTTCAAACACACTTTTAAACCCTAATTCAGCTTGCACTCTTAACGTAGCAAATAATAAAGCTTGCAAGATCTAGTTTGGAAAACAAGTGAGTCACAGCTCACCAAACTTTTACTTGAAAAAAAAAAACAAACAACGAAACAAAACAAAAACAACAAATCAAAACATTTTGCATGTTCACTGGGGGTAAGGAAAACACTTCATGTGGAAACATACACAGAAAGATGCGCAAGAGCAATAAAAAGCAAGTGCAAATCTAAGTACAAACCCAGACAAATGTGAGGGCAGAACTGGGTTTAGCTATGGGTTATTTGGCATAGCAACTGAACAAACAGATCAAACAGGGTTTTTTTGGTTTTGTTTTTGTTTTGGTGGTTTATTTCCCAGACAGAAAGACCTTTTTACACAGGGCAGCAAGGCACGGTTGTAGAAAAATCGGGTTGGCAGCTACTGGAAACTCTTCTACCCATGTAAGAAATTTCCCTTTATCATGTGCGACAAGGACAGGTACTTCCCGACTGCAGCATCAGCCCACGGCTACAACGAGAGTTACGAGACACTCCACACTCGAGGACCATGACTTTGCTGTTGCGTGGAAAAGGTGCAGTGCGGACGGACTAAGCCCAACTTGGTTGCTGGGATCACAGGGCAAGAGAAACCAACAACCCGCGGTGAACACGCGGAAAGGGAACGGTGGTGCTGACGCGGCCTGGCCGCTCCCTGCGGGCGGGTGAGCCCCCGGCTGTCTGCGGGGCCCGGCGCAGCCGGTGAGCTGAGCTGAGCTGTCCTCACTGCGCGGGCAGCAGACGACGCAGGGGAGCCCGCGGGCCGCCCCCGAGGCCGCCTCACTACAGGTGAGCGCAGGGGCGGCGGCGGCTCCGTCCCCGCACCTGCCTCACTCACCTCATCCTCCAGCAGCGTCGGCAGAGGCTCGAAGTCGTAGCAGTTCACCTCCTCCTCCTCATAAAACACATCGTCTGCGGCGCAAACAGCATCCATTCCGCCCGGCGAGGGAGCAGAGGCTTCACCTCCGCAGCCTCCCTACACGCCCGGAGCACGGCCCTCGGCCCCCGCCGCGGCTCATCCCCACACCCGCCCGCGGGCTGCCCCCGGCAGCGACCCCCACAGCGCTGGTCCGCACGCCAGCCCCGCTTTAACCCCTTCCCCTCCCGGCGGGGTCCGGCCGCGGGGGCGCCCCCTGTCTCTCCCAGCGGCCCGCCGCTGCCCGGTTAAGCGCTCGGCTGGGGCAGCGCTGTCATAGCAACGCGGCCCGCCGCCGCTTCGCCCGCACGGCGCGACCTCACTGCGGCGGCG